>MU854702.1:0-17143 GCA_033296685.1 Parachaetomium inaequale | reverse complement strand
GGATCAGTTCGCTCTTTTCCCCGGCGAAGACCATCCCCCTAGATTCGGCCCACTGAAGGCAGGTCTTCCAGGCCTCTTCCAGTTGCCGGCAGTTGGTCTGGGGCCCTCGGCCAAAGGCCAGAAGGTTGATGTCGTCTGCAAAGCCTACTATAGCTACCCCACGTCTTAGTATATAACCTAGACTTTGCTAAGTTAGCAACTCGACTCCAAAATGAACGCGAAATACTAGTTCTAGATTCACGTTCTCGGCCTCCCTATAATAGCAACGTCTTCTTGTCTTCGTTGTTGTTTAAAGGGGGCGGTTTTTTATCCTTAGAGCGACTAGTTCTAGACCCTTTTAAGCATATAAGGAAGATTTATATGCAAACTGGCAGCTGACGGGAAAATTCAAGGTGCAGAGTGTTAGGGTTAGGGTTAGAGCTGTTCTGCCCCTATTCTGCTCCCATGCATTGTGCAGGTTACATGTAGTTGCTATGCCTCAGCTTGGGATCACAGTTGGCAAGTCTATAATGTGTGCCTTGACTTTCCTTTATTGGTAGACCTTGGGGGCCCTTCGAGAGTCTTCTCGAAGTCTTCTCTGACCCGACTTAACCCCCTTTTTTCTTCATTCAGGGGTAGGCCCCCTTGGGTTGCGGGTTAGAGTCTCGACTATCGATACTGCAATGTCCCTATGCCCACCATCCATGCACTGTCCGGCCCGCTTCTGATATGCCTGGTTGCTGCATATCTGGCAACTGTACCTCCTATGTATGAGTCCTATCCAAGCCCCAGCCGGGTGGCATCTGCACATGTCAACTGGTGACTATCTGCTTAAGCAGATAACACACCTTTGCCCCAATGCTTTATAATGTACATCTACTTATGATATTCCACATCTATGAGATCACACGCATTAAGTTACCCCTCAACACTTTCCATCTTTGCCCCCGCTGTCTAGTTCGCCCAACGACCGGCGAAGCAACCGACCCTCTCGTCCTCTCCCGAATCCCAACTAACGCCGCTTCTCTCGACTGTATTACTCCTCTTACCAAAACATCGCAATATGACAGAAGGCGCCCACCCAGATTCCAGCCTTGAGACGCTCCGAGCAGAAAACTACGACTTGAGGTTGGAAAATGACCGCTTGACGTGGGACAATACGATGCTCAGGAAAGAAGTCGAGGAGCTCCGAGCCGCAAGCTTGCCACGGCGGTCTTCCCATTCCACCGCCGCCGACAAGTCGTACATGAAGCCCACCACCGCCTCTCGATTTCGCCAAGCCGCCGTGAGCCGCGAACTCAACACGCACACCGAGGCCTGGGAGCCCTCCACCTGGAACGTGTCGCCGCCCACCAAGCGACACGACGGACACACGCCGGGCTACATGCAGCCTACCGCCGCCAGCCATCAGAAGAGGGGCTCCCAACGGGCAGCCGTAGCCCAAGCCCAGCCCAAGGTCCGTCTGCAGCGGCCCACCAAAATCCGGAAGTCGTCCAGGCTTGACGATTCTCTGTGGCAGACGCTGCGGGGGAGGACCGAGCAGCCGGTAGCCAAGATCATCAGCCGGCCACCGGTGGCGGAACAACAACCTCTCACGACCGGAAGCGAGTCGTCACCGGCCAGCCCGCCAGTGCTGGCTGATTCGACAATGACCGGAACCTCGCCGGCGTCTTCGGTCTTGGTGTGGTGAGCGAGCTGTGAGCCGCCAAAGCCAACTGAACAAGGATACGATGGCACGCTCCTGACAAGAGACCAGCTCAGGCATTATTGGTTTTGTATAGTCGTTATTTGGGTTCGTGTCAGGACTGGAGGTTTGGCTGTGTACGTTAGGGTGGCAGGGCCGGTACTGGTTTCCTGTACGAGTGTCTTGCTGGGTTCAAGTCGAAGACCCCTTGAAGTCACAAATTGGAACCGAACATCTTGGATCATACTCAACTTGTTGTTTACGACGATATTGGCTCTCCACTGATGAACAGTTCAGGTGTTCCGAAGCCAGAATGTGTGTGATATGAACAGCAACTGCTCAATTCCCTAATCCCAACCCCACACCCCCTACCTAGGTACTATCCAAAGCCCCTTTTCGCCAAGCCCACCTCACGATCCAGACGCTCACCTCCTCCCCCTCAACAACCCCCCAACCAAAATCCTCACAAACCCCCACACCACCCCCCAAAACTCCCACCACCCTCCCACCCCCCACACCCCCAGCACCCGACTCGCCATCCACACCCTCTCCCCATACCCCCTCACCTCCCTCTCCCACTCCCCCATCGTCATCATCACCACCCCCTTGCCTTCCTCATGTTCCTGTCCCCAAACCCTCCCCAACCCCAAACAATGCCTCGCCGCGTGCTCCGTCGCCACCGCAACATGCGGCCTAAACGTCACCAGCGCGTCGCCGACCAGCACCACCTTGCCGTCACAAAACACGGCCCGTTCACAGAGCGCGTCATTCACTTTCGTGACGAACACGGCGCTGGGCTTTGTGGATGATAAGAGCGTGGCCACGGGGGGCGGCATCGACTCCAGAGTGGAGGCCAGCTGGCTTGCCCAGATGGCTGGGTTGATGAGTCCCGCTGGGACAGTGTTGCTGTGCGTGTGGCCGGTTCTGTCGGTTAGGAGGGTGGGTAGGTCCCCCTTTGAGGGGGGGCAGTACCAGACCCAGTTGAGGAGGAGGGTGCCGGGGGTGAAGGTGCCGGTGTCGGGGGGGATTGGGTAACTGCGGTGGGATGAGGGTTAGGTTCTGGAAAGAGGGGGTAGGGGGAAAGGCTTACCAGACGAGGTAGGTGCCTTTGAGAAAGCTGAGGGTTGGGCGGTTGGAAAAGTACTGGACGGTTGCCGGGGGGAGGTCTTTCTCCGGGACAGTGCCGCGCCAGGATACGTAGCCGGAGTATTCCTTGACGGTGGGCGCCTGGAGGAGGGTGCGGACGGTTGAGTGCAGGCCGTCAGCGCCGATGACCAGGTCGGCTGTGAGGGAGTCCTCGGTTCCGTCTTGGCTGACGAAGCTGATTGTTATAACGCCGTTGTCGTACCGGAGGTCCGTGACTTTCTTCCCGGAGCGGTACTCGGCCTTCCCGTCGCCCGCCCTGGGAGGCGGCGGGTTGGGCACGGCCTCGGAGGCCAAGCCGTCAAAGTTGGCGCGCAAGGTGCGGTACAACAGTCCCCAGCTTGTGAGGCGCCGGGCAATGTTGAGGCTAAGTTCCCAGCTCCTGCGGTACGCGATTCGGGTGGAGGTGGCCGGGATGCAGCTCTGCATGCCCGTGTCATCGTACTTGGCGAGGATCTCTTGGACGGCGGGCCCAAAGGCAATGCCCGCCTGGTGGCTGCTCCGGATCGAGTTGGGATCCTGCTCGAGGATGACGACGTTGCTGCCATGGCGTTTGAGGTACAGCCCGTGGAGAAGTCCTGCCAGAGACCCGCCGACCTGATTTGGTTAGGTTCCTTGAATCATTGTGGCGATTTGAGCGTGATTCAACTTACTATGACAACCGACTTGGGTAGGTTTGACATTTTTGTCTCAGGCTTGCAACACAAAGGTGGTTTGTGCGAGCCTTGTTGCTCACCGCCAGAGAACAGAAGCTGAGACATTTCAACTATTGACTGGGGCGGTGGCTTGCTTAACAAACGGAATTCGGAAACATTGAACCAACCGTTAACTGATCATCGGGCCGAAATCCGAGAATCCTTTGGGCGACGTGTCAGCAACCGCACGGGAACTCGGCTTGTTTAGTCTGTTCCTCCTGTTCCTCCGCGCAGCCCCAAGTGCCGTCTGTTTGGGCTGATTCATCCTAGCTGTGCCGCACGGGAATCCATTGGGGACAGGGGCTATACCTATCCTATAGCTATCCCTTTAAGCCCGGATTCCTATTTTGTGTTTCATTGACAACGTACCTTTAGTCATTAGGTTACAATTCAGTTGGTCTCCTCAGAATATCACAGTCACTTGGATGCAGGTAGTACAATATTAGTTCTCATCAAAATCAATGTCAATTCTTACTGCTAGTACTTTTTCTCCTCTTGGCCCTTTCAGGCCCCTATCAACACGCACTCCGTTTACTCCTTACTCGGACTCTACCAAGGTCCACGGACCCTCAACGATGTCTTCTCCGTGCTTCTCGGCTTGGGCCACCCTCATCTGTTGTTGCATCTGGAGGGGTACAGCCGTTGCCTCGCTTACGAAGACATGCACCCTCTCGGGCGGCTCGGGCCTTTTCTCGCTCTCGAACACATACGGCTCCTCCCTCAAGGCTCGCGCCTTCAGGGACCTGCCCCACGCCATGAGCGCCTTGAACGGTACAGTGTCCCGCTCAATCTCCAGGGCTGACGCCTCCAGCTTCTTCGCCTCGAGGATTACCTCCAGCAGAGACGGGGGACGGCTCTGCGGGTTGCGGGCCGCAAGCTGCTCGTCCTGACCGTCTATGAACTTCAGCATGTACATCAGCCGCTGGAGTCGCACCGACTGTTCGCTCGGGGGCTTGGGGCTGGGAGGGTCAAAGGCCTCGGTCAAGGGAATACGGGTATAGTGATCAATATTCTCGATCGCACTTCTGAACGTGACCACATCCCACCGCTCGCGCTCATTGGGCCCATCAATTCCCGGAAACAGCCCGGGGGCTACAGGAGCCTGCTTCGCCCTTCCAGCCAGGTCCTCGCTGGCCGTGAAGGCCAAGCCAAAGTCTCCGAGGTAAAAGTCTGGCAGACCGCCGTTGCTGCGCGAGTCGTAGTGCAGGAAGATGTTCCCGAGGTGCAGGTCATTATGGTAGACAGCCTCTGGGCCGGCTTGGTACATGAAATGGAGCGTCTCGCACACCTGGGCAATGCATCGAGCGACGAGGCAGACGGGAAATACGTGGCCCAGCATCTCTTTACCAAATTCACCGCGGTACCAGCGCGAAGACAGGTCGGCGAGATCACTGCCGTTGCAAAGTTTCCAGTAGCTCACTTGAGCACACTGCAACCTGGGCCTTGGTCCGGTGGACATGATAGCCAGGTCCTCATGCGAGATGCATGTGGTCCAGCGGGGGGTCAGGCCGGGTTGAGGGTAAACCGAGTTGTGGCGGATCGAGTTGAGGCGGTCAAGAATGCGCAGCTCGTTGTCTCGGGGCATTGTGGCCAGATCGGATTCATCCTTCAGGTCCCGCCTGTGCCTGCTTACCTTTCGAACGACAACCTCGTGCGTAGAGACGTTGGTCACAAGCTGCACGTTGCTTTGCGCCCCAACAGCCAACTCTCGGTTGTAAATGTAGAACTCGCCGGACTTGGCGTTGAAGATGTAGGCGTGGCCGGACTTTCCTGTCCGGACGCGTCCGCCTCCAAGGTAAGTGAACATGTTGTTTATTCACCAAGTCAAGTGTACTGTGTACGAGAAATAGGCTAGCTGTTCTTCACTTGCTCCGTGAGCTCTGCAAATGTAATGCCACTAAGGCATGGAAACCCTTGAAAACTGTTTAAATATGTCTTACTATGCCTATCGGCCTGTTTCTGTTCACGCTTAGGATGCTGTACCATAGCGAACATGATTGCGTCCAGGACACACCTCGGCCAGCAAAGGAGGCTTTCACGGAGCATCGGCGGACAATGATATTGTTCAGTGAATTCTAGCTAACACTACCTATTTTAGTAGTAAATTTAAGTGAACAATGGCATTGAACTTCCCCGTTGAAAGAACTCGTCGGACTCAACCCTCCTTTGTAACACAGTGTACGAACAAACTAGTAACATGAAATAATGCCCAACAAGCTGAAAGGACACGGGGTCAAAACAAATGCGACGGAGCGATCATTCGCCAGTTCCTCGTCACTACCTCCCAGATCCGTTTATGTCTACTAGTAATACTAGGTAATCAGCTTGGCATATCTTGTGAACCTTCAACTTAGGCTCCATGCCCGGTGAGGTTAGCTACAAATGTACCAAGAGGTAAAACTGGGAGGGCCTGCGGCTAATCCCAATCACCCTCTATCATCCTCATCAAGTCGTCCGCGCGGTTGCATTCCTCACACTCCTCATCAGAGTCGTACCAACCCCCTAGCTCTGGAACATAGTGGTAGTTTGGATTCGAAGGCCGAGCAGCATAAAGGCGAGCTTCAAACTCTAGGCGCCCGTTAGCCCCGGCGACCATCCTCACCACTGGCAACACGAACTTTGTACATACCTTGCTCCTCGATGTCCTCGTCCTTGTTGGCGGGCTGGTGGATGGGATGCTTGGCCGCAAGGGGGGTCGGGAACGGGGAGCGGGTCTGGCTGTTGACCTGCTCTGCATTAACCAGTTTCCCGGAATCTGCTGTCATCCTCCCCCGTCTCCACCTTTCACACGGGTCGTATACGTCGTGAAACAGCTTTGTAAGGACTGGCGAAAAGCTGGGTTCATAATGCAATCGCCGTGGGTGGAATCCTCTGACGATCCATATCCGGAGGTCTCCTCTGTCGACTGCCACTGCTCGGTGTGCCCTTGCCTCTCGGATACTCGAACAAAGCTGGCGCGCTAAATCATTCCCTGCCCGTTTCCATGCTTCTTGTCCGTCAGACTTCCACGTGCCTTGAGTCATACACTGGCAAGAAATGATTAGAATGGGCCGCAAAATCATCAGCATCTCCTCCACCAACAGATAGGCGTCTTCAACTGCGCAAGATCTCCTTTCCGCATCCATTTTCTGCAGATCCTCGTCACTAAAAAGAGCACAGATGTCCAAAACGGAAACCTCATCCAATGACAACCCAATTCGATCTAGCATGGTAGACACCCAATCGATTGTATAGCATTGCCTCATCTGCTCGAAGCTCTGCGTGTGCGCGTTGGAGGGATTCTGCAAAAGGACGAAAGGGAAATGTAGGCAGCCGCAGAGAAGGCGGACAAAGTTGTCCCATGGCTCAGCCTTGATGTCCCACCGCTCTCGTAGCCTTCGTGCAGGCTTGAAACAATCATGGTTTTCGGTAATGAATTTGCACTCATGGGTCGTATCGAGGACTGGCTGAAGAACATTGCCGATGACCCATCGCCGGTTAGCTGAACTCGGACCCAGCGAAAGTCGAGCAAACGAATCGGCGACGGAGGAAACGTCAACTAGAAGGTTGCCGTCGTTAATGTTACCCATAATCCTACTTTGTATAACGAGGACATAGGAGGACTTACCATCTGTCCTCGGGTTTGGCTGAACCGTTGGATCGGGACTCGAAGATAAAGCCATGGCTTAAAGTTTCTTGGAGAATGGAGAAACTTTACTGGAAGAGTCGAGAGGTACGATTTGCATTTAAAAGCACATCTCTCAGTTATGGTGTTGTTGCTACGTCAATGGTATCCTCTTCTCCATAGCCCTCGGTGTCCGATGTCGTCCGAGTTATTATTCATGACTCGGACGGCCCAACTAACTGATGAGATCTACCCCTTCCACCCAAATGCGATCGAGGGTTGTCAAGACGTCGCCTGTCGTTGGATACGAATGCGGGCACGCGGCCACTTTCCATGGAGTTTCCTACGAGCTTCTATAAGTTTCGTATGGGGTTCCCCTTTCGTTAGGCCAGGCTTAACACCACCAACCATGCACGACTCTTCCATAGTTTACTACCCACTGACGATCCATCTGTACACTATCTCACAAGCGAGAGCCCCTCTCTCCCCACCTTCTCCCGCCACCCCAACCTTTTAAGGTGTGCGGCGCTTGCATGTGCCAGGTAGTATTATTGTGCGGGTACTCTTAATATGTACATACATACCCCGCCATGGATGTATTTATAGGCGGCCTAGAAAGGCTAGAATGCGGAAACTTGAGACCACGCCCCCGCCAACAACAGCAAGTCCAAACCGTGGGCGCATGTTGTCTGGGACTCTGGGTGGAGTTTCACCGTGTTGGTTCTGTGGCGCTCCTCCAACTCCATTTCAAAGTCAGCGACATTCATACTCTTGCCTGTCACCCTTGCATTTCGTCATGGTTGTCTTAGGATACCAGGAAAAGGAGGGAGAGTCCCTCACTCCGTTCTACAATCTCATTACCACCAAGTCAGCACAGCTCAAACACAGCGTCAAGCCTTGGCACAAGACGACCAACGGCGAGTTAGCTTCAAGACTCTACGACAAGGAGAGAATCCTCAACTACGCTGCAGCCCTGCAGCTCGTTTCCAAAAAGACGACCATTCCCGTCCCCCGGCTCATCGGTTTCGGCGAGAGCGACGATGGGACAGCTTGGATTGAGATCGAGCGCACTCACGGCGGCGTATGGCTCGACGTCGTCAGGGATCAATGCCGGATGCCGGCTGGGAAATAGCATGTCGAGGACGGCGGCGAGTGCGACGAGTGCGACCGCATTGCCAGGGCCAACGGCCGTCGATTCATTGCCGAAGAGGTTATCCCGCAGCTCAACTCGCTCACCTCGGACACGACGGGCCTGGACGGGGTGGTGATCCCGCCCCTCTGGGTCACGTTTCACGACAAGACTGCCCACTGGCCACCGAAGAAGTCGACGTCCGGCCAGCCGGAATACGTCTTTTGCCACGGCAACCTGCATGGGCATAGCATTCTGATGCATGCCGAGACGTTGCATGTTCTCAAAGTTGTCGACTGGGACGAGGCTGGATAATTCCCCCCTGAGTTCCAGGTCTGGTCTGTGGAGAGGGCCGATTATGAGGCTCTGTATGAGAATGAGGAGCAGCGCAAGAGGCTCACGGATCTCATGCTGTAAACAGTTGTGGCTCAATATCGGTCGGTAGTTGTTATCTAGTACTAGGAATAGAGGCTTTCGACGAAGAACCTGTACTTCTGTGTTTTGATCGAGGCCTTCGGAGTTAGCGAGTGTCCTAGGAAAGACGCCCAAGGCATTGTGAACTCAGGGAGCGTGGTTCTGACGACGCTGTCAAGCTCATGGCATTGTTCTGAGAAGGGATGTTCAAGGGGTTGTCAACCAGGAGAGCGTAGTATTCTACAAGGCTATTTTCAACTTTATGTTTCCCGGAAAAGGAGGCTATCTCCTCTTCCGTAATTTCTTAGATACCTAGAAACTGTTTCCATCAAGATTTGTTGCTGATGTCCCGTTCCTTGAATTATCCCACCAGTAGGAAGATGATCTGCAGATCTTGATCCTGACGTATCCAGCTGGGTAAATCGCCTTAACAAGCTGTGTCCACCACTCCTCGCGGAACCAAAACTCTGGCTAAATCAGCTCCCCTCGTCCGTTAGCCAAATTACCGTTCGGGCAAAGAACATCCGCCGAGGATACGACGCCAACACATACACAGTACAAAACCCGCGAACATGGTCTTCTTAGTCGGGCCCGTCCCACCGGATTCGCAGCCAAGACTCGGTTAACGTCTTGAGTGGCCACCTCCAACTGTCATCATGTTGTCTGTCCCTCGTTGGGCAGCCGTTGCTGCTTCACTGCTGCTATTGTCCCATCGCGCCCTTGCCGTTCCCACGCCAGGAGATGCTGAACTGAACCGGGATGGTCTGGCTCCTCGAGCGGACGATGACTGGCATTGGGTCGCCACGTGGACGTCGATGCCACAGCTGGTCGAGCAGAGCAACATGCCCCCGTCGCCCTTCGTACGTCACGTTCTCATAATATCCAGAAGAAGACTATAAATAGTTGACCAACACTACTCAGACCGGAGGTGGCGGCGTGTTCAAGGACGCCACCCTGCGCCAGACGCTTCACCTCTCCATCGGCGCCGAGCGCCTCCGCCTCCAAATCAGCAACACCTTCGGCGGCAGCGACTTGCCCATCACGGCGGCCTCCATCGCCCTCCCGCAAGGCGGCAAGCCCGGCGTAGCAGGCATCGACGCGGCCACGCTCAAGCCCCTGACCTTCAACGGCTCCACCTCCATCACCATCCCGCGGGGGCAAGTCGCCTACACAGACCCCATCGACTTTTCCGTCCCCCCGCAAACCAACATCGCCGTGTCCATCTACTCGCAGGCAGGCCAGTCCGGCAACAGCATCACAGGCCACCCAGGCAGCCGCACAACCTCCCACATGCAGTCCGGCAACCGCGTCAGCGCGGCCACGCTCTCGGGTGGCTCCAACACCAAGCACTGGTACTTCATCTCGGCCGTCGAGGCCTGGTCCCCGCCCACCACGCACGCCTTTGTCATCCTAGGCGACAGCATCACCGACGGGCGCGGCAGCACCGACGACGGCAACAACCGCTGGCCGGACCTGCTCCTGGCGCGCATGGCAAAGGCCAACGCCAACGCCAACCTCACCATTGGTGTCAACAACCAAGCCGCCGGCGGCAACGCCGTGCTCTCGGGCGGGCTGGGACCGACGCTGCTAACGCGGTACAAGCGCGACGCGCTGCAGGTCGCGGGCGTGAAATACGTCATGATCTTCGAGGGGGTCAACGACATCGGCGGGGGCGGGACCGACGCCGGGACGCAGAACGGCATCGGCAGCCGGCTGCAGCAGGCGTTTGCGCAGATTGCCAAGGAGTGCAAGGCGGCCGGGATCAAGACCATCGGCGGGACGATCACGCCGTTTGGTGGGAGCGGGCAGTCGTATTCGAATCCGACGAGGGAGCAGACGAGGGTTAAAGTGAATGAGTGGATTTTGGGGAGCGGCACGTTTGATGCGACGGTGGACTTTGCGAAGCTGATTGGGGATTCGGGGACGAAGAGTCAGTTGGCGAGGCAGTATGATGGGGGGGATCATTTGCATCCAAATGTGGCTGGGTATCAGGCGATGGCGGAGGGGTTTCCGTTGGACTTTTTTGAGTGAGGGGCGGGACGGTGAAGCGGAAAGGGGCGAAGGGAACAAGGGATATGGGCGAGGAAGTGACTGGAGACCGAAGAGGATGATGACCACGGCAGAGGTTGGATGGGAAATGTAAATAAGGGGTTGGCTAGAAAGTAAATAGGAAATAAAGCAACGGGAACCAGGCGTAGTTCCTATTTAGGGCCCCCTTCTAGTGCCTGAACCTCCGCATCCAGCAATGCTTTCGACTTCGCGGAGCGGCTTGAGATCGACGCCTTGAACGGCACGACGATTCTACAACTAAATCAGTGATTTATCCTCACGTAGTGTTGGGTCAACGCACGCTTGGCCCCTGAACGACCACTCTGGCTCGAAAGGCGCCGGTTTGCCGTCTGCTCCCAGAGGCCAGTCAATATCGACAGTCGCCAGCATTGTGGCCAGAACGATAAGGAGACTGTTCTCTGCCAGATTTCTGCCAATGCAGATACTACGCTTAGAGTTAGCATTTTGATGATCTGGCATTAGTTCATTGCGAGTTGCGTACCGCCTTCCAAACCCAAAGTTGCCCACCGGCAGAGGCTCCCCATTCCCGCCCTGGCCTTTCGAAAGGTACCTCTCCGGCCAGAAACGAAAGGGGTCTCTATAGACAGTCTCGTCGTGGCACATGGCCCAGACGTTCGGATAGACAATAGTGCCCTTGGGGATGAACATGCCGTTGTACATGTCGTCTGCAATACTGGCGTGGGGAATCCCAAGTGGAGAGAGGGGATTCATCCGGTAGGTTTCATGCAGAACCAGGTTGGTGTACGGGAGGTTGGGAATGTCGTCCCAGGTCGGCAGCTTGTCGTGGCCTACAACTCGGTCAACTTCCTCCTGTGCTTTGCGCTGCGCGTCGGGGTTCTGCATCAGGTAGAGGACAAGGAGCATGAGCGTGGCCGTTGTCTGGTAGAGGTGAGCATTCTGTCACAATCCCTTGGGGTTTTGTGGCTCACAGTGTCATTGCCGGCGATGACAATGGTTGCTGCGGCTCCCTTGATGTCCTCCATGTCAAAATCATTGGCTAGCCCCTTAATGGCATTGTTATTCCAAATTCCCATCCGAGTGTGAACGAACGAGTGGTTGTCTGTTGCCGGATCCTGGACGGAGGGTTAGCTGGTGGAAGTAGCGCTCCGGATACCAATATCCTTGCCTTCAAAGTCGCCTCGAAGGGCAGCTTGGTGAGGTTCTCGATAGCAGGTCTCCAGGTACGGGCATAGCGCAGTCTCTCCATGAAAGGAAGCCAGTCTGGAAGGTGGCGAGCTGCAGCACTTGTATTAGACTCGGTTGGTGACATAGTTTAGCCCGAATCCATCACTCACTCGCAGGAAAGCGGTCCATGATGGAGCTGGCGGGCGCTCCAGATTTGCCAATGGCGTTCGCAGTGTCCTCGGCCAGCTGGATCCACGGGCTCTCTGGTCCATCCACCTCGAGCCCATACGCAATCTTGAGCACGATGGCTACCGAGAACCGTCTGACTGCGTTGAGCCAGTCGCCGGGGTTGTCGATCATGCCCCTGCAGCAGATGAATGCTTCCCTCCGCTGCAGGACTATGTACTGGCTGACTCTGGATTTGGTGAAGGGGGGCTGCAACACTTTCCGGTGAAGCTGGTACTTCGGGCCCCAGCGGAGCCAGGTGAGAGTTGGGGACCAGCCCATCCTAGACATAGTCAGCGTGTGTTGTACAGAGATGAGGTGGCACCTACTCCTCGAACATGACAAAACGGGGACGGTCGGCGTAGCTGCATCCTCGCTTCTCAAGTAGCTCGGTTGCTGCGCTGAGGCTGTTTAGGACAATCCACTTTGTTCCAAACGTTTGAAAGAAGAGAACATCGCTCTCTGGGAGGCGGAGAATGTGTCAGTCCAGTCAACCGCAAACGGAGGATTCCCTTCGCTACCGTACTGTATTCTTTTGCCCACTCAGCGTACCGCTTGAAGGCGGCATCTTCTGGGACGACACGATAATGCCCCAGTAGGGGCTCCGAGGGAGGGCCAGGCGGGAGAGGGGCGATGTCCCTCTTGCGTGCCAGGAGCAACCGGTAGGCAGCGAGGAAGATGGCAACAGTCAGCCCAAGGATGACGACGGTGCTTGGGGGGTTGAATGCCCCGAGATATTGAAATGGGTGCTTCATGATTCCTGGTATTAGGAAGTGCTTGCTGTTGCTGGCAATGTTCTGTGTTGATCAAGGTGGACTGGACCCGGCGTTTACTGCTCCTGTTCGATGTCCTACCTGTGCTCGAGCATGGAAGTGACGGTCTACTGCAGATGCTGAGAGCGGGGAAAGAGCACAGAGATAATAATGAGAAACAGCAGGCGCTGGCGTGATTCGGCAACCCTTGGTGGTGGGACGGTTTTTGGTGTGATACTTTGGGGGCGGCCTTGTGCCATCTCAACCGTCCTGGGGGAGCGTGGGGAATCGCTGAGGGTCGGTGTACCGTAGATTCCTGGCCTGGCAGAGACGAACGATCTGGGACTCGACCTCCGCATGGCGTGCAACCACAGACGGGCTGACATCCAGCCCGCAACCCACCGCACAGCTTGGAGTTTGACTGGCCATGGCGACGACGCTAATGTAGGGCGCAGATCCGCTTCGCAGTTGGATGCCCCGAAGGAGCGATATCGTGGAGGCGGCCCTATATTGGGCACGGAAAGAAAGATTGTTCCCCAGCTGCTCGCAAAAGCGCCATGAGTAGCAGAAAGGGGGCTGTTCTGGGATTCGCACCGCGTTCGACGACTTATACCAGGACGAGGCCAGGAACCCTAACCCTACAATCGAGGTCTGCGCACCTTATCTAAAGGGCCTAAAGGCCCAAAGACTCGTAACGTTCTCCGCGGCCATGGAAGCTGGGTCAAAGCCTCCGCAGAACACAGAAACACTGTTCGTGGGAGGAAAAAGGTTGCCATGGCACATCCAATTCCGCACTGCTGTCCTTTTGTCGGGGCTGCCAACACGGTTGGACTGGATGCAGCCAGCCGTCAAGGAGTCGTCTCTGTTTTGGTCCGATTGTAGCTCGGCGCTGTCAGCCACGGCAGGGTCGGGAAGGACGCGCAGGGGTCGTAAAATCCCGGGTTGCCCTTGAGGCTCATCCATTCATCGAGGATTTTGTGCTGGCCGCGCCTGGCGTGGAGGCGCGTGGTAGAATGGCGAGATGGAGTTGGTCATGCCTGGGACCATTTGGGGGGTGGTTTGTTCAACAGCTCGCTGTGGTCTAACCGTGCCCTCGACATCGGGCGAAGAAAATCGGGTGAGGACTGGCAGAGAAGTGGACGACCCGCCCGTTTGGATTGGCGTGTTTGCCCAGGGTCCAGGGAGCTCTGACGCTAGCGCCCCATTTCCAGGTTAGGCGATCACCTGCCCCTGTCGAGCAGTGGAGCTTCCCCACAGCCGGGCGTTGGGGTTGCGCGACCGCGTTCCAAAGTTTCCGAGCATCCTCATTTCTTGCTGGCGTCCCCAATTTCGACCTCGTTTCCTTCGTCAACAACGATCTCTTCGTGAGCAGTTGGTCCGCTCTTTACCCAACACACACAACACAACAACTCTTGCCGGAGTCCATTCATTCGTTTTCGCATCTTGCTCAGCACCGCCACCACCACAATGCCGACCAAAGGCCACCACCGGTCGCGCTCGTCCATCGACCGCGTCATCGATCTGCTGGCAGATCTCGAAGAGACCCAGATTACCGTTCTCCTGGACGACTTGAACCACACCACCTCGAGCAACGTCCCGGTCACAGATGCAATCGCCCTCTTCGAGCACCATGCAAGCAAACCAAAGAGGAGATCCTGCCGGTCTCCGTCCCCAATGAGGACGCTGCAGGCCGAGCTCGAGCGACGTCACAGCAAGAGGCTCTCCAAGCGGATCTCGTCGGCGCCAGAACCAAGGCCCTTCTCCAGGATAGCTGCCTCCCAACCACCAGCTCCGCGGGAACCGGCCGCCGCACCACCGGCGCCAGTCACCCAGCACTTCGACCGACCCCATTCCCCCGACTGTCCCGCGCTGTCGCTGTCTCCACCTGCGTCGGTCGAGCGCCCCAGGTCCTCGGCAGGATCACCACCGGTCTTTCAGCCTCGTTCATACAAGAGGATTAGTCGGCCCATGTTCCTCTCTCCGACCGCCACAGCCGAACTTCACCTCCTGCTACTGGCCTTCTTCAACGAGACGCCCGTTTCGCCCGCTACGACCGCGACACCGTCCCCTACAACGCCCCTCTTCGGCTTTTCCCATTCCCCCTTCACCGACTTCGAGGTTGAGCCGAGTACTCCAGGCCTTGATCTGCTCGAACCTTCACCGACACGAGCCCCGAGCTTTTCGGCGGGACGAAGTCTGAAAGCGATGCCCAGCATCGGCAGCATATTCGAGGTTTTCAGATCGCAGTAGACCCTTTCTTCCACCCAGGTTTTGTAGCATTAGCAAGCGTTAGATTGTACGATTGGGAGACCGAGAATGATATCCGAACTGCAAGCTCTCCATTTCAGGTATTTCACTCCCGGCGGGCCAGTACAGGCAGTGGCGTTCGCTTCGTACTGTGCTTCCTGCACATTTGTTTCAAATTCACCTCGAGACTCGGAGCTTCCAAAAGCCGGACTCGGCGTATCTCACCCACTCCCCTACCAGCTCTCGAATATATATTTTCAGCGGTTTATGTTTAGTTTTGGCGATTTACCGAACCCATTCTATCCTTTGGCGTCTCCAGCTTTCAGCTACCTCAACAATGCCTTGGTCCCGTTGCCAAAACCTTCGCCGGGTTGCATTCTCTAACCCCTGTTCAATGCGTGTAAGAAAAAGGAAGTGGGAATGCCGTAACCTTAGCTACGCCAGATGGTTCGTCCGAGCCGTTTCTAGCTTCCTTCTCCAAACTCGAGTATCTGAAGAGCTTTTCTTCAGCCGAGAGGACAACATGAGTTTCGAGGTTATCTTCTCGGTCGCAACTTGAACCTCCACAGCACTCCAAGCTCACAGCAATCATATACTTTCCGAAGGGCATTACCCAATTGTCAGTTTGTCTGGGCATTGAATACTGATAGCAATCCAAAATACGAAGAACCCAGTCGCCACCCGTCGTCGTACGACTGTGGACAACATGATAGCCTAGGAGGGCATATCAACCTGACAAGTACCAGTTAGGCATTCTCAAAAGAAAATCCAAGACAATGACAGTTAGTTAGGAAAAACAAGTCCTGCCAGAACAGGCAAGCCGACCTCGCTCAACTCGCAGCAGCAGCAGCAGCAGACCCCGCAGGCGTCCGCTTCTTGTCGCGCGCGTACATGACGATGGCCTTGCCCTCGGCAGGGGTCCGCTTGACGATATCAAAGGCATTCGTGGCGATCACCACCTCGCTGAACTTGAGGTGCCCGTACGTGCGCGGGTCGAAATCCGGCCGCTGCTTGGTGATGAGGGCGCCGACCTTGGCGAGGTTGGCCCACCCCTCCTCGTCCGACGACGCCTCGACCGCGTCGCGCAGCTGCTGCTCCAGCTTGGCGTCGATCGTGCTACCTGGCCCCGAGGTTGTTGATGGCGCCCGCCGGTGGGTCACGGTGAGGACGTTAGCGCTGCTGACCTGCGGCCCGGCTGTGGGCGTGGCGGGAGGCGCTGGGTCGTCGGGGGGTGTGATGTTGAGGTTCTCAAAGTAGATGAACTTGTCGCAGGCCACGACGAAGGGCTTGGGCGTCTTGCGCTCGCCGAAGCCGTAGACAACGAGCCCGGACTCGCGGATGCGCGTCGCCAGGCGCGTGAAGTCGCTGTCGCTCGAGACGAGGCAGAAGCCGTCGAACCGGTTGGTGTAGAGCAGGTCCATGGCGTCAATGATCATGGCCGAGTCGGTCGCGTTCTTGCCCTGCGTGTAGGCGAACTGCTGGAAAGGCTGGATCGACTTGCGCAGGAGCTGTTCCTTCCAGCCCTTGAGGTTGGTGCCGGTCCAGTCCCCGTACGCCCGCTTCACGAAGGACGTGCCGTACTTGGCGACCTCGGCGAGCAGCGCGTCGGCCACGTTGGGGCTTGCATTGTCGGCGTCGATGAGCACGGCAAGCTTCGAGTTGACAACCACTTGGTCTACTTCTGTGGCCATGTTGATGTAGTCTCGACAGTTGACGATACACAGTTGACGATACGTGAAGCCGCGAGTTGGTCTACTGAACTGAACGATGGTGAAGAAGTGAAGTATCGCGGCCCAATGAATTTCAGGTTTATAAGGTGTTCTGAGCAGACAAGGCTCTGAGCTGTATGCGCTTTTCAATCTTTGGCCAAAGAGAAAATTACCTCACTCCTGAGCAAGAGTCCTGCTGTGTCACACAACTGCAGGGGCCTGGCGATGGTGGTTGTGGGAGATTCGAGTGGGTTGGGGGAAGAAAAGGAGAGAAAAAGGAGCGCGGTATGTAACGTGCTTGATAAGCGAACGGTTAATATAAGCGAACGGTTAATTTTCAACTACCCTACAACAGTTATCCTCAACT
>MU854701.1:4897-17161 GCA_033296685.1 Parachaetomium inaequale | reverse complement strand
CAGATTCTCCCCCCCCTCCTGCCTCAACCCAATCCTCCTCAACTTCTCCGCCAAAAACACATACCTCCTCGCCAGCAGCGCCCCCCCAGCACCCACCTTCCCTCCCCCAGCCCCAGCCCCGGCCCCAGCATGCTTCAGCCTGTCCATGGCCAGCCGCAACTGCACTTCCGACCGCATCTCGGGACACTCCCATGTATCGGGGTGCGAGTACTGGCAGACGAAGCACGGTCTGTCGTTGGGGACCTGGGATTTCGGTTTTTTGAATGTCGACGTTGATGGTGGGGTTGGGGCTGCTACTGAGGTGGTGATGGGGGTGGGTTTCTGGAGAGGGATGACGGGGACTGGGATGGGGCTTGTGCTCTGGGGGATTAGGCTACCGTCGTCGACGGTCCAGGCGAGGTCGCCGTTTGGCAGGACGCGTTGGACGAGGTGGTTTTGTCTGCCGCGGTTGGGGCGCGATTTCCCTGTCGCGGCGGTGGCAGCGGTGGCGGCGTTGGAGGCGGCGCCGGGGCCTGGTCGGGTGCCGTTGAGTACGTTGGGTTGTCCCCCTCCTCCAGCTCGAGCTGCCGCAGCGGCAGCTTGGTGGCGGCGGCCCGCCGGCTCTGCGTCTTTGCGCGGGCGGGCTTTGTGGGCGTTTTGGGCTGCCTGGTCGGCGTCTTGGGCTGGCGGGGGCCGGAGGACCGCGGCTGTGGTGGCTTCTTGGCCTTTGGCGTTGCGGGCGTCGCCGCGGGCTTTCTTGCGCGCGGCTTGGGCGGCGTCGGGCTCGGGTTCGGGTTCTGCTTGCCCCTGCGTGAGCTGTTGGTCTTTGGTGCCACTGTCTTGCCGCCGGCTTTGGCTTTGGGCGTGGCTGGAGTGCGACTGGCACTCCGCGCGGCAGCCTTGGAAGGAGACTTTGCTTTCGTACCTTGACTTCCTTTTCCCTGTCCCCTGCGCGCGTTAGTCCCGTTCGGCGTCGACTCACCCGTCCGCACCGTCTCCCCGTCGCTTGACTCGGGCTCGCTCTTATCGCTGCCGACGAAGTCGTCGTCGACATCCTGGTCGCTTGCGGCTGCGGCCTCCTGGGCTTCGTCGAACTCGAACCGGGGTCCGGTGTAGTTGGCGGCCTGCAACTGGTTAGCCATGGACCATCAAAATGCGCGTGTCACCTACTCCACGGCGACGCCCTCCGCGGCCGAGCGTCTCCATGTGGCGCTCCGCCTCCCGCCGCGCCTCCTCCGCACGCTGCTGCAGGATTTGGTCCCAGACGCCCAGGTTAATAGTCTGCTCCGTCTCCTGCAGATCGTCTGCGAGCGCGCCCTCGTCGTTGGCCCAGATACGCGCAAACGCAAACGCAGACTCGGCCGACTTGTCCTCGCCGGTCTTGGTCTCCTCCTCCATCGATCGATCCAGGAGCTTGTCGACGGCAGCCGAGTCGTAGGTGATGGCGTCCTTCTTCTTGCCCTCGCCAAACAGAGCTGCCGCGCCGTGCTTGAGCACGGACTCGACGTCGTTGGGCGCCTCCTCCTCGTTGTCCATGGTCTCGATGAGCAGGTGGTCCAAGGCCAGCTTCTTACGGCCGATCTGGAGGATCTTCTCCTCGGCCGAGTCCACTGTCATGAGCTGGAAGCACAGTACCTTCTTGCGCTGCCCAATGCGGTGAGCACGCGACAGTGCCTGGATGTCCTGGTGCGGATTCCAGTCGGGATCAAGGATAATGACCGTGTCTGCGGTAGCCAGGTTGATTCCCACGCCGCCTGCCCGCGTGGAGAGCAGCATGGCGAAGATGTCCGAGTCGGGGGCGTTGTACGCGTCAATCTTCTTTTGCTTTTCCATACTGGATTGGCTGCCGTCAAGGCGCTCATGCCGCAGACCCATGCCTGCCATAAAGTCCTCCAGGATCGTAAGTTGATCCAAGAACTGGCTGAATATCAGCACCCGGTGGCCGCGCTCCTTCAGCTTGGGCAGCATAATCTCCAAAAGCATGAGCTTCGACGAAGCCTCGACGAGGTTGCGCCGCGTGAGCTCGGCCGACGTGGTGCGGTCCTCAATGGCCTGGCTGTAGATGAACGGGTGGCACAGGCACTTGCGCAGCTGCATCAGGATGTTGCTCAAGCTGCCCCTTTCGTTGGCCTTTAGCTTTCCCTGCACGAAAACGGATCGGATGAGCTGCGGGTTCCGCTCCATGATCGACTTGCACAGTCTCTCCTGCAGGACGCTCATGCTGACCGGCAAGATGATCTGGGCCATTGGCGGCAAGAAGGTGAGGACCTCGGCCTTTGTCCGGCGAAGGAAGTAGGGCCGGATCAAGCGGTGCAACTCGGGCAGGTTCTCCGACGTGATCTGCGCGAATTGCTCGTCAAGCCGCTCCGCTTTGACGGCCGGATTGATGAACTGCAAGAGGTTGAACAGCTCGCGCTTGTTATTTTGCAGAGGCGTCCCGGTGAGCAGCAGCTTGAACGGGATGCGCAGGGCGTTGAGTGCCCTGTAGAGCATGTTCTCGTCGTTCTTGAGGGCCTGTGCCTCGTCGACGACCAAGCCCGCCCACTTGGTGCTGGAGAAGCGGGAGCGCGTGTCGTTGTCCTTGGCCGAATCGTACGACATGATGACAACGTGCGCCTTCATCTCGCGCGTCCCGTTGGGGAACAGCTCGTACTGCAGGGCCAGGGACTGCGAGACCCTGCCGCCGTAGTAAGCCACGACACGAAGATCGGGTGCCCACTTCTTGATCTCGCGGCGCCAGTTGGCGCAGGTTGCATTGGGCACAACGATCAAGAAGGGCCAGATTCTCGGGTTGTCCTGGATGAAACTCGAGAGCAGGGCGACGACCTGGACCGTCTTGCCGAGGCCCATCTCGTCGGCAAGAATGACGCTGCGGTCCTCGCGGAAATTGTAGAGCATCCAGTTGAGGCCGTCAAGCTGGTACTGCATCAGCTTCCCCCGCTGCAGCCCCTTTGGCTGCTGCTTGACCTCGATGTCGGCGCGGAAGTCGCGCTGGCGAAAATCCTCAATCCGCTTCTTCATATTGGGCCAAGGCTCGGACTGGAAATGCTTTCCGTTGAGGAACTCGCGGTAGGCCTCGCAGAAGGCGTCGTAGATGGGTCCCGCGTCAGGAGCCGGCGGGGTGTCCCAGACGGCATCGTCGTAACCCAGGCCCTCGAACTTGACATAGATCTTAATGACGTTGTGGATCCGGATCAAGTCGTCTTCCAACTTGTCCTTGGCGGGCTTGGCCCGATACTTCTTTTCGGCTTCGCGCGATCTCGGAGCATAGTGGACGTCGAGGATGATGTCAGGGGTGATCCAGACGTCGTGGATCGCCTCCTTTTCTGTCCACCTCAGGAGGGAGTCGGTGTGCTGTCTTTCGCCATCAATAGCCTCATCAGAGCCCTCCCCAAATGTACGCTTGATGAAGGATTGTCTCATGGTCGCGTTGATGACGCCGTAGACCCAGGCGCCGGGCATCCACACGCAGTGGTTGTATGACTTGTTCTCCCACTTGAGCAGATACTCGAGATTGTCCTCATCGAAGTCGGTGATCCACTTGCCCTTCACGTATGTCTTAGGGTCCAGCGGGCGCCAGGCGACAACCTTGTCAACTTTTTCCTCCTCGGTGTCCTGGCACTCCTTGCAGGTCCACGTGATCTGGTACTCCTCACGACGATGCTTGCGCAGGTTGAGCGGATCGTCGAGGGCCGGATCGCGAGACTTGTTGGGATGGGGAAGGTGCTCGTAGTGCCAAGCGCGATGGCAGCGACCACAGCGAAACAGGACGTTGTCGGGGTTGTTAACAAGCTTTGGGTCAACGGGGGTAATGGGGTCCACGCCGCCATTCTCGTTACGCAGGGTCTCCTCCTGCTTCGGCGTTTTTCTCTCCGAGAAAGGCACCGAGGACTGGTTCTTGGTGTGGCAACCCTGGCAGACGTCGTGGTCGGGGGCCCGAACGTCCTTCTTCTTGTAGATGCAAATGCAGAACCGGCACTGCATCACAAAAGAATCGGCTGCGACCTTGGTGACTCGGTGGTCCCGGACGCTGCGGACGTTGAGACAGGTTTTGTGGTATGAATTCGAGCAGCCTTGGCAGTTGATTAGCTGTCCCTTGTTCTTGTCGCCTGCGTAGCCGCAAGAATCGCAGGTGGTTCGATGAGCTTCCTTAAACTCATAAGAAGCCGCCTGAAAGACCTCACGCATGCTGGCGACCTTGGGTGCCGCTGGGGTCCGCTCCTCTTCGACGTAGTAAATGTCGTCGTCCTCCATGTAGTTGTCAGTCATGACTCTAGTGGTCTTGTTGGCACGCGATGAGCGCCGACGGGACTCAAACTCGATATCCGAGTCGCCGCGCAGCGGCAAACCACGAGTCAACTGCCCTCTCGCAGTCCCCTTTCTCAGGCGCCTCCGCTTGGTCTGGACAATGTCGGACTGGACAATGTCGGACTGGACAAAGGCGAATGTCGGGTCGTCACCGTCTCCATCCGAGTCCTGCAGCTCATCCCTGTCGTCGTATTGGGAGCTCTGGTTGAAAGCGACACTTGCTTTGGGCCGCAGGCGCCGTGGTCGCCCTGTCTCCACTTCCTGCTCGCCGGCGCTCGAGAGGAGATGGGAGCTGGCGCGGGTGCTCGCGCGGGTGCTCGCGCGGGTGCTGCGTCGGCCGTTGCGGGGTTCCAGGTAGTCGTCAATGGGTCCTAGCTTCGGGCGAGCGCCGCGGGCGACTTCCAGGTCGTCATCGTCAGCCGACTCTTCGGATTCACCATAGCTGTCGTAATCCTTGTCGGCGGCCCGCTTCCGCTTTCTGGTGCCGAACTGATCAGCGTACTCGAATTCGTCGTCCTGTAAGGAAGTCAGCACAAGTACGAAGATGTAATGGACTATCCGAATGTGCTGAGCAAGAGAAACAGGTGCGGGAAGAGCGACAAGGAATCCAAGGGCGAGAGCGGGAGCCGACCAGGCTGCCACCCGACCGGCTGAAATGCCGACTGAAAAGACTCGGTATCCGCTCAATGCCATATCTTTGCCTTCACAGTTGCGTAGAGAGATGCAGCGCAAGTAGCCTCAGCTGCCTTCCCAGCCTTACCATTTTGAAGATCGGTCGCGATCCTCAGCAGAATGGGCGGGGACCACTCGGTCGCCGGCTCCAAGGCGACGAGGAGGGCAATGGATATTGTTGGATGATGAAAGTAACGAATGCAAATTCCTCAGCCAGGAACAGCAGAAGCCAACCGTTTATGTTGTAACGATCAGTTTTGCTGTCGCGGCTTGAAGATGGGTAGTGTAGATGGAGGGTGAATAATGTTGAGGGAAAGAAACTGGGTAGTATTGTGGGCAGAGAAACGGTATTTGTAGAATAGCGGGCGTTCTTTTCACAGCCAGCAGATCGAGCCAGAAAAGAAGGGCTGGAACTTGGGAGGGCAGGCCGGAGAGGAAGAAACGGAGAAGAGGGGCGGTGGACTGTGAAATGCCAGTTCCAGGGCTGGCAGGGGAAGGCAGGTGGGCAAGAATGGTTCGCCCTGTTGGAGGAACTGTTCCCGCGAGTTTCTCGAGAAGTGCGCTTCCATCAACTCCTCGAAGTGCTGAGAGGTCCGGAGCCGGGACCTCCATACCCTAGGTACACTTCGGAGCAAACAGCGGGCCCCCTCTTGAATACCCGCCCTCTGCATTTCGGGCAGCAGGAAAACAGCCATACCCCCGAGCAACTGCCTGCGCACCTGAGGGCTTCCCCTGCGCCCGATGACCAACGTTTCCAGACCCCAAGATTCAACATGGTCGTGCCCCTCTTGCGCCCTTCCCCAACACCCAAAGTCGACACTCATAGCCCATGTCCAGCAACCAAGCGGCAATCAAAATCACACGGGGAAGTAACTCACCCTTCGCCGTCTCCTTCTCGTCCTCAGGTACTCGTGCTCTCCAGGCCGGTAGTCTTCCACTCTGATCTTCTGGTACCCCGCTCGTTGCGCCGACGGGAGCCACGGCAAGCGCACCTCGATGTCGACCTGTCTGACGCCTTTCCTCGGCTTGTCGGCGGAAGGCTCTGTAATTCCGTTCGTCTGCTCGTGTTTCAAAGCGGGCCGAGGCTCGGTCTCGTCCGTCGGTGGTGATGCCAGGGTCTCGTTCAGCGCTGCGAGGGACACCTTGGCGATCTCGTCCAAGGTCAATGGGTCGGGCGCATCGTCGTCGCTTAGATCGGATTGAAATGTGAACGGCTCCGGCTCTGCAGTACCCCCATTGACAAACAGCTCGTCGTCGGAGGTGGGCGAGCCATTGGTCGTGTCCATGGCGGGGATGGCGCGGATCGAGTCGCGCTCGGATGGGACGCCGAGGACAGCCTGGGTTGCTTTTTGGAGAGAAAATGCGACGTTAGTTATCTTGGGGCCTAGTACACCAGATCGCAGACGTACCGAGTGGTGGTGGGCAAAATATTGCACATGTGGCGGGGTCGCGGACAGCATCGAGGCAGCAAATGTCGTCGAAAGTCGCCCAAGACGCGACACTGCGAAAGAGCACGCGTTTCATGGCGTCTGGGCTAATCGAGACATTACTGGCACTGTGCTGCAGCAGGGAAGTGGTAGGGTGGTTCTCCGATTGGGTGCAGGAAAGTCTCAAGTGGGGCTGAAGCTGCGTTGCCTGGTGGGCCGTTCTGCTCTCTCCCGAACTTTTTGGGTGACAGGGGTCCAAACAGTGAGTGAGCGCAGGCTCTTCTCGGCCCCAAGCCAATCTCAAGTCTCAACCTCGACCAAAACTCGGGCATTTCATGAACTTTACAGGCATACTCGAATCTTGTTGTATATTGTTTAATTCTGGCCGATTCCTGTTCGATTCTATAATCCTGGTCATTTTCATTTGAACCTCTCCAACAACTCCAACAGACCCAGAGTCCCAGACACGCCCCGAGGAGAGCAGAGTTGCTGCCAACCCCCGGACCTGCATATATCAGGTTCTGATCAAGGGGCAGACGACATGAGCTTGTCTCTCGTCTACCGAGCGGCACGGCCTTCGCTGCTGGCCCCCTCCACATCACGAGTCTCCCTCACCGCTGTCTCGAAACGACATGCAGGACTCTCGGCCATTATCAGCGGCCTGGTGCGCTCTGAAAAGGCACGGCCACAAGGCGCCCGGCCCGGCAGATTCAACGACCTAGCAGACGGCGCAAAGCGGATGACCTACGCCGAGAGGCAGAAGGCCAGGGAGCAGCTGGCCAAGGAGCGGCCGGACTTCAAGATCCGCAAGGGCAAGAAGGACATCACCGACTACCCGGACCAGGCTCGGCCAAAGTCCCGCCAGGCCCGCTTCTACGACCCAGACTCGGCCTTTGGCAAGAAGAGCCTGGTGTACCAGATGAAGACGGGCAAGTTGCGCGAGGATGTGAAGGCGCTGCGGGGGGACGGTGACAGGTCCGCAGACTCGGCGTTTGAGCGCACCGGGCCGCGCCCAGACTTGCGGCCGCCCCCTCGCCGGGCTGTCCGCAAGATGGCGAGGACGCGGGACAGCAGGCGTGGGAGAGACACGGGAGATGTCGTCGATTTTGTCGCCGAACTATCAGGGCGAGCAGGTTCGAGCAGAGACCCCCCCCGCAGAGACACTCCTCGTCGCGACGGAGGCGGCTTTGGAGACAGAGGAGCACCTCGCCGGGGTAGAGACGCCTTCGGGGACAGAGACTCTCCTCGCAGGGACAGAGATGCTCCCGCTAGGGACGGCCCCCGCCGGGACAGTGGCACCTTTAGAGACAGAGATGTGCCTCGCAGAGATACCTTTGCCAGAGATGCTCCTCGCAGAGATACCTTTGGAGACAGGGACGCCCCTCGTCGGGACAGTAACGCCTTCGGAGACAGAGATACCCCTCGCAGAGATGCCTTTAAAGACAGAGACACTCCTGGCAGAGACATGGGCGCCCCTTTCAAACCCAGAGACGCCCCTCGCCGAGACAGAGATACGGACCGCGGGAACAGGGAGACGCGGCCGGAACGAGACACCTTCAGGCCCAAAAACGACCGCGACCCTATCTCGATCCCCTACACGACCGCGGCCTCCCAATTCCTCTACGGCAAGGCCGTCGTCGAGGCGGCGCTGCGCTCCTCCCGGCGCAAGCTCTACAAGCTCTACATCTACGGCGGCGCCAACCGCCAAAACGCGGCCGACGACGCTCTGATCCAAAAGCTCGCCCAGCGCAAAAACATCCCCGTCACCATCGTCGGCGAGGACGGCCTGCGCCTGCTCGACAAGCTCTCCTCGTCCCGCCCGCACAACGGCTTCGTCCTCGAAGCCTCGCCACTCCCCCAACCCCCCCTAACCGCCCTCGGCCCCCTACCCGAAGACTACCCCACCAACCCGCGCTACCCCGTCATCCTCGGCCACCAGTCCGCCGAAGACGCCGCCGTCAACGGCACCCCGGAATCCATCCCCTCCCCTTCAGCATCCCACAAACCCCTCGTCGTCATTCTCGACCAGATCCTCGACCCGGGCAACCTGGGCGCCATCCTCCGCACCGTCAGCTTCCTAGGCGCCACCGCAGTCGGCATCACCCGCAAGGGCTCCGCCACCCTCACCCCCGTCGCCCTCAAAGCCTCGGCAGGCGCCTCCGAAACCCTCACCCTCTTCAGCATCGCCTCCCTGCCCGAATTCCTGAATTCGTCGCGCGAAAACGGCTGGGCCGTCTACGCGGCCGTGGCCGACGGCCCCTCAGGCACCAAACAGAGGCGGCATATGGACTTGCGGGATGTCGAGGAGACGGATCCGCTGAAGCGGGAGCCGTGCGTGTTGCTTGTGGGGAATGAGGGCGAGGGGTTGGGTCGGCTGGTGGTGAAGAAGGCGGATTATGAGGTGAATATCCCGAATTTGTCAGCTGCGGGGACCGGGGTGGATAGTTTGAATGTGAGTGTGGCGGTAGGGTTGTTGTGTTCGGCTTTTTTGAGGGGGGTGACGAAGGAGATGGGGGGGTTGGGGATGGGGGTTGGGGAGGGGGAGGCCGGGGAGGGGGTGAAGGAGGTTTTGTGGTAGAGATAAGTACCTAAGTACGGTGCTTGAGGGGGAGGGGTGTATGATGTTGTATGATGTGGGTGGTGTATGATAGGATACCCTTTATGGTGTGTAGGATACGGGGATAGAAGTGTGGTTATGGAAAGTAATGCGGGTATTTGTATTGTACAATTTCTGTATGGATAGACTTGCTTGAGCAAATAGCGATTGAGGGATCGGCACGATGCCCACGCCATTCTTGTCAGCACGAGGGCTGCCGGACTGTCGCCTTCAAGTGTCAGTTGTTGTGGTGGTGGGGGGGGGTAGTATTATTGACTGGGGGAATGAGGGAGTCAGATTACTCGGGTGAGTCACTTCTCTGCGTCAGTTTGCCAAACACAACAGCTAAAGCCAAACCGGATCAGTCACGTCACTTCTATCACACCACCGAAGTCAAGTTGTCTCCTTTATCCTGCCAAAAGTACCACCCTTTTCCTTTCATCGACAACTGCTCTTGGACGCTGACAATATCAAATAGTTGAGCGTACACAGCATGGCTTCCGACACTCGCAAGCAGCCGCCATGGACCCCTCCCCAGCCCCGACCTGACGTCCGGCTGCCCCGACTGAAGGTCTACAACAGCTTGACGAGGAGCAAGGATGCCTTTGTCCCAGTCGATCCGGCAGGGAAGGTGGTGACGTGGTACGCCTGCGGCCCGACTGTGTACGAAGATGCCCATCTTGGCCACGCCAAAAATTACGTGTCGACCGACATCATCCGACGCATCATGAAGGACTACTTCGGCTTCCATGTCAAGTTCGTCATGAACACAACCGACATCGACGACAAGATCATTCTCCAGGCCCGCCGGCAGCACCTGCTCGCGCGCTTCAAGGAGGAGCACGCCGCCGCCGGGGACGACTCGGTGAGCGACGCAGTCTTGGCCGAGGCCAGAGCCGCATTCCGGCACTACGTTGGCAAGAACCTTTCGTTGCTGCCCTCGGACACCAGCCCAGAGACCTTTTTCGAAGCAGTGGACAAGGCATACAAGGACAAGGTCGAGCTTCCGCCGGGCCAAGCTGTTACCGTCGCAGATCTGCTGTTGAGAGCACACATTGGAACGGCGCGGTCGGCTGCCGTAGCTCTGCAAGCCCCAGGGCCGCGGCCTGAATTCTTCGCCAAGACGGACGATGTCTTGCTCCCATATCTCGATTCCGTGCATGGTGCCGAGATAGACTCCAACCACCACCACATCTACCTGGAGCTGACGCGGAAATTCGAGCGCCGCTTCTTCGAGGACATGGACGCGCTCAACGTCCTGCCTCCCGACCAGCTGACTCGCGTGACCGAGTACGTCCCCCAGATTGTCCGCTTCGTCGAGAAGATTGTGGCAAACGGGTTCGGGTACGCCACCCCGGACGGCTCCGTCTACTTCGACATCGACTCGTTCGAGAATGCCGGGCACAGCTACTCGCGTCTGGAGCCGTGGAACAAGAACGACCGCGCCCTCCAGGCCGACGGTGAAGGCTCACTGGCCAAGGGGAAGTCGATGAAGCGGAGTGAGAATCATTTTGCGCTGTGGAAAGCCAGCAAGCCGGGCGAGCCGGCATGGCCGAGCCCGTGGGGCCGTGGGCGGCCGGGGTGGCATATCGAGTGCTCTGCAATGGCGTCGGAAGTGATTGGGAAGACGATCGACATGCATTCAGGAGGCGTCGATCTTCGCTTCCCTCATCATGACAATGAACTTGCACAGTCGGAAGCGTACTGGTCGACGCCGGGCTGCCCGGTGCAGTGGACAAATTACTTTGTTCACATGGGACAGCTGAGGTAAGAGGTTTTGAATCGCCGATTCTGTCGTTTATAAGGGTGCTAACTAATTGATGGTAGGATTCGAGGCTTGAAGATGAGCAAGAGCCTCAAGAACTACACGACCATCCGGGATGTTCTCTCCCAGAACGAGTGGAGCGCGCGTTCACTCCGGATCTGCTTCCTCCTCGTGCCCTGGCAGGATGGGATTGAGGTGACAGACGAGCTCATGAAGGCCGTGGTCGGCTGGGAAGGCAAGCTCAACAATTTCTTCCTGAAGAGCTTGGACATTTGGAAGCATTCCCGCCCCGACATAGAGGCGACAGGGCAGCAAGAGCTTGGAATCGCAGACCGGCAGTTGTTGAACGCCTTGGACAAGGCGAAGACCGATGCCGATGCAGCTCTTTGCGATTCCTTCAACACGGCTGCCGTCATGCGAATCCTCTCTGATCTTGTGACCGAGTCGAACTCGGCAGAGGCACTCTCCGACCACACCGTCATCTCGCTCGCCCGGTGGGTGACACGCATCGTCACCATCTTCGGCCTGGATCCCGAGGGAGATCTCAGCAACCCGGATCGCATAGGGTGGTCGGGCCTCGACATCCCCGCGCCAGCAAAGCCCTACGTCTACCCGGCCTCGCAGCTGCGCGACAAGGTCCGGACGCTGGCCTGCTCCGGCGGCTCGGTCGATCACGCGGCCATTGCACAGCTCGCTGACGGAACCACAACCACAGCATCAACACCAGTGGCCGAGTCCTCCCAACCATACAACGAGGTGCTGCAGCAGTTCCGCGCCGACGTCAAGGCCCTCGCCGCCCGGCAGGCGCCGGCCAGAGACCTGCTCGCCCTGTGCGACCAGCTCCGCGACGTCCACCTCTGGAGCCTCGGCATCTACCTCGAGGACCGCAACAGCCCCCACCCTGCGCTAGTACGGCCCCTCGATAAGCTGCTGGTCGAGGCGCGCGCGGAGCAGGAGTCTGCCGGCGCGGCCAGGGCCAAGGCCAAGCTAGAGCAGGAGGCCAGGGAGGCCGAGGAGGAGAGGGAGCTACGCGAGCGCGCAAAGGTCGACCCCCTGTTGATGTTGAAGACTTTGGCGGGCGAGTACTTGGAGTGGGACGAGAGCGGCATCCCGACCGTGGACGCGGCGGGGAACGTCGTGTCCAAGAATAGGCGCAAGAAGCTGGTCAAAGAGTGGGAGAAGCAGAAGGCGAGGCACGAGGAATGGCTGGCGACGCAGCAGGCGGCGTAGGAGAGGGGGGTATGAGGCAGTGTCTCCATTCTCGGGTCAAGGTGACTCACAATGAAGAGTGTTTTTGTTTTTGGGCATGCGAGTAGCTTTACAGTTCAACCCCCTTGTTTGTTGTTGGCGCGGGACGCTTGGCATTATCCCTAACTTTACGAATAAAGTTAGAAAATAAGGGAAATGAAGGAAGAAGAAAAGCAGTAGAAAAGAAAAAGGAAGGTGAAAAGATAAATATCTCTCTTTCTCTTTCTCTCATCCTTTTTTTTTTTTTTTTTGGGTTTGCCTGATTGTCT
>MU854700.1:0-17163 GCA_033296685.1 Parachaetomium inaequale | reverse complement strand
TGAAGATAATACCTATTATAAACCTAGTCTCGTCGAAGTTATAGATATCGTCTTCATAATACTATACTTAGCCTTAACGTTCTATAAAAGGGTAAACTACTCGCCGATAACCTTTAGATCTTCGTACTTCACCCTCTAGTAGTTATATCTATACGAATAACGCATATAGAGTTCTAGCTAGTGTTTAACGAAGTTATAGGCCTAGAGCTTGCCGACAGAGGACGTATCATATATATATAGCAGTTAGTTAGCTATATCTTCTATACTACGTAGTCTTAGTAGAAAAGATCGTACATCTAGCTCAAGGATGTAACAGGCTGAGCCCTGTTGCCGGCCTCGGACACCCTCGGCCAACATACACGACCTGATGCAGCTGCTATGGCGCGCATTACACGCCCATCAACATGACGCAAGACTTGACGGGGCTGTTACTATTACGTATATACTCACTTCGGCTATAAGGAGGGCACCTAGGGAACTGTTCATTCTTTCTACTTTCCTCTTCTCTTCTTCAAGTTTAGTATACTTGTAGATTTGTCACCAGCTAGTTACAATACACTCGTTGGGACCGTTACATTATACTAAACTTCCTTTATTGTCAACTCGTAAGGAAGTATTTAGCTCTGTTTAACTAGACGGAGATTATTGCTCTTATCGCCTTCCTTAGGGTAATAGGGCTTCTTTTAGGTTCTATAAAAAGTGCTAGTCCTCGAGCTAGCTAAGCGAAGAGTAGTCTAAGTAACTACTATAGTTTCTATAAGATTGCTAGTCGCTATAGAGCTAGCTAAGTGAAGAGCGAACCTCCTATAAGGAAGTTACTATCGAATCCTATATTCCTAACTATTATACTAAGAAGGCTATAATCTTAAGCCTAAGGGAGCCGAGTAACTAAGTATAACTAGGATACTAGGACTATAAGATATTAGTAAATAAGACTAGTTAAGTAAAGTATATCGCTAATTGAGGGGTGACATTGATATATAAGCCTATCCCTCTAACTAGAAAGTAGTTATAAATATAGTAGTATTGGAAAAGAGTGATATATAAGCCTATCCCTCTAACTAGATAGTAGTTACGAATATAGCAGTATTTGGAAAGACTATCTACTATAGATACTAACTTAGGAACTAGTCCTTAGAACGAGGTATAGTAACTCTACTAAATGATATCCTAGCTATTAGGGTAGATAAACGATATATAAGCTAGGCAGGCCGAGGAGAGGGAAACGACTCGCTAGTAGATCGAGGCTCTTTAGAGAAATCTCGCTTCTCTATAGAACAATAATACTAAATCTACCCTAGCCTCGACCCTATTAATATAAGCTATAACTAGGGAACTTAGAAGTACCTCCTCTAGCTAAGTAAAGAAAAGGGCTACCTTGCTATACCTACTATAATTCGATAGCAATAGGAGGGAGTTCTCCTCCTAGTACTTAGAGATAGAGTACAAGCTCTAGATAGATAGTCCTACTATTAGTACCCCTAAGGACTAGTTCGCCTATATCTTCTCTCGACTTAAGAAAGGAGCTCGCTCTATAACTACTATATTTATATGATAAAGAGGGACTACTTTAGGATATAACCTAGCTAAGTTCCTTACCTACTTAAGTTCCTATTATAGCGACCCTAACTAGAAGCAAAGTGCCTTTGGCGAGCTTATATATCTTTATTAGGGAGACTGGGAGAGCTTTGCTACCTTTCTCCTAAAGTTTAAAAGGGAATTGGCTAATAGTAGTAGTACCTTCTAGCTAGATAAGGTATAGATCAACTATCTAGAGTACTATCTAAACAAGGATATAACAGATCTCCGACTTAGCTAGCGATATATACCTTTAGGGTACCTCGACTATATCTAAGACCTCTAACAGCTAGGCACTAACCTTGATTAGAAGCGCTGCTAGGGAATAGAAATACGTAAGACAGGTTCTTAGTAGTCTATTTGGAGAGAAACTACTACTACTAGGGTAAAGACCCCTCCTCCTATTAAAGCAATAGACTAGGAGCCTACTAAGGTCAATAGAGCTATCTAGAAGTAGAACAAGGAGCTAGTTAGCAAGCGAGCTAAGTAGGTTAGCTAAAAGGAAATTTAGTACTACTAAAAAGAAGGACTCTATATCAAATATAGGAGGAAGGGTTATTAGAGTACTAAGTACCCCCTTCTTCTAGCTCGCTATCCTAAGGCTAAAGTATAAGTTAGGAAGTCGTACTCTAAGCTACTAATAGTTAAAGAGATAGTAGATTTAGATACTGATATATCTAATTAGATAGAGAGTAATAATAGGGGGTTAAAAGAGTAGCTCCTAGTAGAAGTCGTTATTAGGAGTATATAGAGGTAGAGAGGGTATAGAAGAGGGCTAAGAAGAGTATAGACGAGGAACCTATCTATATCAATTTTAGTATTAATAGACTATTCTATACTAAGGCCCTTGTCAACTCTAGATACTTGTACTATAGTACGATTCGCAAAGCTCTTGCCTATCGTCTATACCTCCTATATATTACCGTTACTCCCCGAGATCTTAAATAGGTTAACTCTCTTGAAAAAGGAGCGATCACCTAGGTAGCTTACCTCGATATAGAAATCAATAGTTATAAGCCAAAGAGGGTATTCTTCTATATTATTCCCAACTAGGTAAAGGATATAATCCTTAGAAGACTCTAGATATAGGTAGAGCAGGTAGAAATTACCCCTATAAAAGATAAATAGACGATTAGATCGTTAGGCCTTATAGTAAAGGAATAGAGCTGCTCGGGGGAGGTTAGGCTCCCCCTATATCAATAGATAGCTAGTGTTTTTAGAGCCCTAGTACAAAGGATTAGGAAAACCTAAAGGCAGGTATAAGTCTTTACTATAAGTCTTGTAGATATTGAAAAGGCACTAGTACTAAAGAAGGATAGTAACCCTTACAAGAAGCTACTAAAGTACTATTACAATTTCCTCCTACTATTCAATTGAAAGTAAGCGGACTAGCTACCCCCTTATCAACTAGGGGTTAATCATAAGATCTCTCTTGAAAAGGACTCGAGCAGCTAAGATAAGGCTCCCCCTTAGAGTCTATTGTATAGTATATCCCAGGAGGAATTAGTCCTCCTATAGAAGACCCTAATAGAGCTATTGGACAAGAATTTCGTCCGAGCGAGCAGTTCTATTACATTAGCCCTAGTACTATTCGCTAGGAAGCTAGGAGGTAGTCTCCGCTTCTATATCGATTACCGTAGGCTGAATACTATAACTAAGAAGGACTGTTATCCTCTTCCCCTAATTAGTAAGATATTAAGGTCCCTATTAAAGGCAAGGTAGTTTATAAAGCTAGATATAATTGTAGCTTTCTATAAGACTAGGGTTAGAAAGGGAGACAAATAGAAAATGGCTTTCTATATATATTATAGACTCTTTAAGTAGCTAGTAACTCCCTTTGGGTTAATAGGTGCCCTAGTAACCTTCTAGCAATATATTAACTATACGCTATAAGAATATCTTAACGAGTTCGTTTTAGCTTATATCGACGATATACTAATCTACTTAAATAGCTCTCTCTCTAACTATAGGAGGAAGGTCTGAAGTATTATAAAAAGGTTGATAGACACTAGCTTATAAGTCGATATCGACAAGTATAACTTTAAGGCTAAAAGTATTAAGTACCTTGGGTTTATTATCGAAGCTGGCAAAGGGATTCGTTACGATCTAGAAAAGATTAAGGCTATAGAATCCTAGGAACGACTATATACTGCTAAAGGAATCTAGAGCTTTTTAGGATTCGCTAACTATTACCGAGAATTTGTCCCTAGTTTCTTTGATATCGCTATCCCCCTTATATTGCTAACGAAGAAAGATATACCCTTTATCTAGTCGCCTTAGTATAAGGAAGCTTTCTAGCGCCTAAAGGCCCTTCTGATCGAGGTACTAGTTTTAGTGTAATAGGATCCTAAACGAAAGATAGTAGTCGAAGTAGATTCCTCTAGGTATACTATACGCCTTCTTCGAAACGGAAGCTTTGGATAAATTTAAGGCTATATATAGGAAGATTTCCCTCTGACTAGAGGGAGGAGGGGGGTATTATAACAGGCTGAGCCCTGTTGCCGGCCTCGGATACCCTCGGCTAAGATATACGACCTAATATAGCCGCTATAGTATATATTACGTGCCTATCACTATGACGCAAGACTTAACGGGGCTATTACTATTGTGTATATACTCACTTTAGCTATAAGGAGAGTACCCAGGGAACTATTTATTCCTTCTACTTTCCTCTTCTCTTCTTCAAGTTTAGTGTACTCGTAGAGTCGTTACCAGCTAGTTGCAATACACTCGTTGGGACTATTATAAAAGATATATTAAACAATAGCCTTCTCTTCAGAATTAGTGAGATAGCGCAAGTTAGGTATAGTGTTCTATTGTACAGGCTAGCCGGCGTATCGTTAGGTTAAAGTCATCTAGTTAACGTTGTAGATCTTAGCTATAGCTAGAACACTAAGACTTTTATCGTTTTAGAGAGCCTAGAGGGCTAAGATTACCCTATTCTCTTTTGAAGTAGAAGGCATCTTAGATAGTAAAGAAAACTAGTGTTGACTAGAGAGGTGGCGCGTCGCATAGGAAATTGCACACTCGCTTATATTGCACACTCGCTTATATTGCACACTCGCTTATATTGCACACTCGCTTATAATATACGTTAATATCCTTCCTAGACCGAGCAAAATAGCTATAGTAGGGATCTCGACAAACGTCAGCCAGGGAGCTAGAGAGCCGGAAGGGTCCTAACGCTATAGGTTTCGGCGCTATAGGCTAACACAAGTCATAAATTCACGTAACTAAGGCAAAAGCTTAGAGAGTATCTACAGTATCTACAATAACCCGCCTATAAAGACGCTTATACTCGTTAAGCGCCTTCGTCTCCGCCATATTCTCATAAGGCTCCTATGTCTCCTCTTCGCCCTTCCACTTCACAAGCAGTTTCCAGCCGCCATCATCCCGCCTGTTCTTGCCGCAAATCTCCTCCACCTCTCACTCCTCGGCGGCTTTGAGCTTGGTTTGATACCTCAACTGAATAGCCCTGGCACTGCGCCCCGGGAACTGCTCGGCGATCGCGGAACCAAGAGAGTCCCTGCCCCTTCAGACAAGTCGTTCTTTGGGATGGCGGAGCGAGGGATGAGCAGGCGTAGGCAAAGCTCAGGGGGGCGTTTTGCACCTTGATAAGGGCGGCAATGCCTTGGTTCGTGGGGCCTGCTAGCCAGCCGCCGTTACCGAGCCACGATGAAATTAAGTGTAGGCAGCAAAATTGTTGGGCAAAAAGACGTCCAGATGCCTGACCCAGGAAAACGGCAGGTCATATTCCAAACAAACCGCCAAAGCGGATCCACCGCGGGCAGGGCTGCGCTACTGCTCTCACCGCATCTAACCGACTTAGGAGCCCGCAGACCTCATGAATTCCCTTCCTTGTTGGTCTCTTCAAGCTTAGTTGTACGAGTAAAGTCGTCATCAGACAGTTGCAATATATATTGCTGAGACCGTTGAAAAAGCAGATACTAGATCATCCCAACCAACCAACGTTCCGTTCATCACCTCGACCATATTTTCTCCTCCGCTAATGGAATCCCCCGTGGCCACGACTCCATTACCATGTCCTTGAACACCCTCATATCATCAATGCCAGCATTTCTGACCCTATCCGGCGCATTTACAAAGGACGCCCCATCCTCAATATACCAACTCCATTGTTCCTCAAAGCTACGCCGCAAGAGAATTTTCAGTAGTGATCCCACGGATGGCCCATTAAGAAGGCTAGAGTAGAACTCCTTATAGCGTCTCAGTGCAGCCTCTGCCAGATCGCCTGCAATTTCAGATTCCAGTAACAGTGACAAGTCTCTGAGGAGCTCATCGGATAAGCTGGACTGCGCTGTCAAGACCTGCAAGGCGGCGCTTCTGACGATCCAGTAGTCGTTCCTGTCCCTGAGGAGTGTTATGACAGCCGTGAGGGGCTTGTCGGATAAGCTGGACTGCGCTGTCAAGACCCGCAAGGCGGCGCTTCTGACGTCCCTGTCGTCGTCCCTGAGGAGTGCCACGACGGCCGTGAGGGGCTCGTCGGATAAGCTGGACTGCGATGCTAAGACTTGCACGGCGCCGCTTCTGACGCCCCTGTCCTTCAAAACTGGAGATTCGTCATCTTTTAGCCAAGAAAGTATTCGATGAGCGATGCTTGACGGCAGTGCTGGTCGTTGCCTTAGCGACTGAAGAATTGTCTTCTTCATGTCAGACTCTTGCAAGGCGTCGAACAAGGCTCCCTCCGGAAATTCCACTTCGCTTGCGAGTCGTGGCAGTACTCTGAATTTGCATTCGAAGAGCAGCCACTCTTTCAATCTCTTTTCCAGGCTTCTTCGGAGTGACATCTCCGTTGATGCTTCGCTCAAGCAATGCATGACTAGCCGTTGGTGCGTGGGACCCAGCAGATCGCGTGGTTTGTCCTCGATTGCTTTGAAGAATTCCTCTCCCTTCTGCTCGGCGTCAAATAAGTCAGCAACGAAGCGCCAAAAGACATCAAAGCGGGCAGTGTATTTGTGCTTCCGAAGAAAGTTGCTGGTTCTGATCTTCTGGCACTCCTGACGCTCTCCGTTGCTGGTTCCGATCTCCTGACACTCTTGACACTCTCCATTGCTGAGTACTGGACAGATGAGTGGTTGTTTAGCTTGCCACTGCCGTACAAAATATCGCGCAGCAAAATATTCTTGGTAAGTCAAGTGTAAGAAATGATAAGATCGGTTGGGCTGTTCTGATGAGGGATCTGAGGTCCGGAGAAAGGAGAGGCATGGGAGCGTTTTGGTGGGGAAAATCGTGGTGGGAGGATCGAGATGTTTAGATATAACGCGCTGATGCCCCCAATCACTATCCACGCAGTCGTCGCCGTTCTAGGACACGGAGAACAAGGCCAGGAAGGTAGCTCGAATGTAGGTAGTTTATGATCCTGCACTTCCCGAGACGGCAATACCGTGGACGCTTCGTGCCGGACGCGAAGTTCACCGAGATGTACAAGTGGCACGCCGAACTCGTCTCGCGGAAACTAAGCCATCCCCGTTCTGCTTGACAGGCTCCAAACAGACAGAAAGGCATCTCTTCCTCCGAGTGTTCCTGTCCTCATGAATTTATTGCGTGATGACTGCCGTTTTGCGACCCCGCCCTCACCTTGCCATGAATGCCTGACCGTCCCCTCTTAGCTGATGGAATTTTAAGTCTACGGCGTGGCGATTGAGGCGCCTCAGGGCGGGCGTGTTGGCCCCTCGAGCCCCTTGACAGAAGTATCCGCGGTGTCGTTTACCGAGCGCTATATGCACACGATGGCAAGCGAGGTTGCTAACGCGATAGCGAGGGCAAACCCGCTTGGCCTTGGATGCCTATGGACTCCGGATGGGGGCGATGGATGTAAGCCCTACATGGCCGTGTTTGTCTTGGAAGATGGTGGCACCCCCTCACAGACAAGTGATATGAGCGATAAAGCGACGAAAGCGATGACATCGAAGTACTTGCCTTTACGGCTTCGTGTCCCGAGGATTACAGCTCCAAGGAGCATGACAAATGATCTTGACCGACACGTCTCTTTTGAAGTCGAGGCTGAGAGACTTGTTGGGAATACTGATGGACTGATTCCTCAACTTCGAATCAGACGCTGGCTTCCCGGGTGGTGTTTTTTTAGCAGGGTATCGAGGGCTCATGTCATCTTTTCGTGGGCGCGAGATCCCCGCCGTAACCTTTGCTCGCTGGGCTAGATGGTTGTATTGCATGACAACACCGTTTTCGGCTCTAGTAGAAAGGTACGTACTGTAGTGCTAAAGTTGGGGCCCTTGTGATAGCCCTTGCAACTTTGCAAGAGCAGGAAACGGTTCTGGAAGAAACACTGGTTCTGTCTTTTGCAAAGGCGGGTGGTTTTGAAGTGGGACTGCCCTGTTGTTGCTTCCCGGGGGGCGCTCGCCCATACTCCATCGTCCCGAAGGCCGGGGGCGAGCAAGCCTCAATTGCTTCCGGGCAGCATCCTCATCACCGACAGTCATTACTCTCCCTGTATAGGTGAGGTAAACCTATCCAACCGTAGCCCTTCCATCTTTCCCTTGATCCCATGTACGAGAAGCGCGGCAAACTCGTTCAGAGTACCCATATTAACATCATTAAGACGTTTCTCGCCGAACTCAACAGCCTTAACTCCAACACGTTGCGACCTTTGGGGACAGTGATGAGCTGAATGAACGCAGCGCCTGGTATAATGCGCACCCTTGGTGTACCATTTCGGGGTTTTCATCGCGGTTTATGCCCTCCACCACCTCCGCGAGACAAAAGTGTCCAAAAGGAGTTTCTGGCGGATAGCACAGAACCTTAAGCTCATGTAAGTTCTTGATCAAGGTACCGAGGTGCATGGCGCTACACTCGAAGTTACACCCCTCGCGGCCCTCAATGTAGTCTTGTCGGAGGCCGCGGAGCCCGGCGGCGATCACGCCCATAGAGTCTTTTCGACGTTGGTTGATTCGGTCTGTGCGATTGTACGTTGTTAGCCCCTACCGCAGAGGGGGGGATGGGCAGGTGCATGAGCTGTCGTGAGGGGTTCTCTAGGGAGCTGTTGTGCTGCAAGGGTTGAGGGAGGAAAAGGGAAGGGAAGGGGGGGGGGTTTGCTTTCCAGCGTATATATTGGCATTACTATAGTTGTTGGGGGCGTTTAGACTTGGGAATGGGGGTAATAGCGCGCGGGTGTTGAAGGCGAGAGTCTGGGGGTAGTAGTATATACACGACTTGGCTACCTAAATTGCATCTCTGCTTCCCTTCATGTCTCGAACAATCCGTCCCTTGACGCAGGACACGTGTCCCCGAAACCCGACCTCTGCCTACACCATGGTGTACTTAGACAGCTTCCCCTCATCCAGAAGCTGGTCCCATTCGCTCACAGAGTACCCGGTCTGCTCCGCCTTGTCCGGACCCATGGTCGCGAGACCGACGAGCCTCCACCGTTTCTCGGCCTTCTTCCTCAGCACCAGGTGATGGAAGCATCCCGGCAGAAACACAATCCGATCGCCTTGAGCCGCCTCGCCCGCCCTCAAAAACCCCATGGCGGCCACCGTCTCGTCACCGAAATACAGCAGTGCCTCCTTTTGCTCGGCGGGGAGCGTCGTCCACCTGTTCCCCGATGTTCCTTGGCCCGAGAGGACGGCGACCGCGGCGGGACCGACGGCGTCCACCGTCCCCCGGGTCCGGCCGATGAACCACAACTCCCTGCGGTTTTCTGAAAAGCCGAAGTCGTCCACCGCGAGACCTTCTGTGGACCGGCGAGCGAACTCGTAGGCCTCGGTTCTCACCTCCCTGGTCCAGGTGGGCACCCACGAGGGAATCCCGCCGTCCTCGTCCTCGTCACAGCAAGCCGCGTCAAGGAAGCCCAGCGTCCGTGTCCTGTTGGCGAGATTCTGCACCAACTTGGAGAAGAAGGTGAATCGGCAACGCGACCAATCCAGTGTGCACCTGCACCGCGCCACCATATAGTGAGGGCGGTTGATGGCCCAGTGTTTTACGCGCCACTCATAAAACGACCGCCAACCCCCATTCGCGATCCCAAATGTAACAAGAAGAATCGCGAGCCGGAGGTTACCACGGTAGGTGCCGATTTGGAGGGTCGCAACCATGGCTTGCCAAAAAGTCGTCGCCGTCCAAATAAACCTGAGGCCCCTCAGCCATCCGGGCGTATTCTCGCCCCCCATAACGAAGGCTCCAGCGGCGATCCCCACCACGGCGCATTGCCTGTCCCTATCATCCCGGCACGAGAAATGACCCGCCGTTCGCAGCAGAATACGCAAGAGGCGTTTCTCATCGGGATGTATATGAGACTCAGCGTCCCGGTTGACCTCGTCGTTGTGACGCAAGAGGCCCGTGCCGTTGGAGAAGGTGGCTACTAACCGCTTGATCATGCTGTCTTCGGAGTCGAAAAAGGGCGAAAACCGAAATTCCTCGACCACCAAGATGAGCCGTTGGGCGGGCGCTGCCTCGGCTTCCATCCCCGTGACGCGGCGGGCGTCCCGCAGGATGAGGTCCTGGGCCAAGCGGAAGTCGTCAAACTCGCACGTGTAGTGGCCGCACTGGATCCTCACCGGACCCGTCGCCAACGCCGCCTCCTAGATCACCCACAGCCGCCCCCACCACCCTCGCCGATACATCTCCCTCATGCCCGCCCTCCCCCATCGAAGCCTCTCCTCCCTGCCCATGCGGAAACACGGCCACGCCAACCGCCGCCAACCGCTCAGCGTCCAGATCAAGTGGTACGCATCGCGCATCTGCCGCCGGTGCTCGCACAACCCCCCGCAGTCCTCGTCACCTCCGCAACACCTCTTGTCACCCAGCTCATCCTCCCCAATGCCACGGTAATCTCCTAGCCAAACCACCACCTCCCGAGCATTCGCATAAACCAAATCCATGATCTGGATCTGCGTCTCCTTGTCCGCCTCGTCGCTCTGGTTGATACACAGCGCGTCTGCCCAGAGCGTGCGGGGCCTCCCGCTCTCCGGCCGCAGATACCGTAGCGCAAGGGCCAGGTTGGGAGGGATCCCCACCTCTTCCCATTTCGAGTCCAGTCCCACGGGGAGCGCGGGAGACCCCCAGCCCGTGAGGGTCTTGAGGATCCCGGCGAGAAGCCTCACCACGCAGAGGAGAAGCTTAACAGGTGCGACCCCGCACAGAGCGCATAACATGAACAAGTTGAAGTATGATTGGGGAAGATCGGCGCCCATGCGGTGGAGCCTCGAGATGGAGTAGGCCAGGGCCCTGTTGCCCATCCACGAGTAGAGGAACGACAGGATGATGGCGACGAGTATGCGGGCGTGGTTTGGGAGAGTCGAGTCGGGTGACGGAGATGGGCTGTTTAGAGGCGGTTTCGTCGCCCCACTGGTACGAGAGGGCTTCGTAGCGGGGTTTGACGCTTGCGGCGCGCGTGTCGAGAACGCAGCGTAGGGGCGCGGCGAAGGGGCCGGGGAGGAGGTGTATGACGCGGAACTCGGAGGTGGAGATGGGCGTGTAGAGGGGGTGGTGGGCGGACATGTTCCCTGGCAGGTCAGGTACCTGTATCGTGGGTGGTGTTGGTGTCGCTGAAGATCATGGACCACTGCATGACATCGGACTCATGCATGTGGTGGGAGTGAGGGAGGATGTGCTGCGCAGAATGCAGAGGGGGGCGCTCTTGGAGTTGGTCATTTGGTTGACCCGGGAGGAAACTTGAAGTGACTCGCTTCAAGTTGGCCTTTCGAAGCAGCAGCATCGCCGGCGCGAAGCGTTCGTCTCACGAAACAGGCGCTTTTTTGCCGCCAAATAAGCGACCCTGTTCCACATCTCCGACCAAGGCCGGCAGGAATGTGCTACCAAATCGAGTACACCGGCGTGTCATCCTTTCCGACTGGGGAATTCCCATCTACAAAGCGGGCTCTCGCGCGGCGCTACTCGCTGCGCTGGACCTGGCCATCGCACAAGACGATGTCGAACTTTTGGTCCAGGAACGGCTGGTCGGGCGAAAAGGAGGCCACGTCGGGATGCGAGGCCGGGTTGCTAGAGACAGGGGTGCCCATCTCGTCCGCCAGCAGGGTGATGTCGCGAAAGGAGACGTAAATCTGGGCGTTGGGATCCGTGTCGGACCAGGATTTGCGAAGGAGCATCTCGTGCCCGCCCTGGGACGGGGGTAGACTGATGCAGCGGAGGAGCGCGGACGGGTTGCGGGAGAGGGCGGATCCACTTTACCCACAAGGCGTACAAGGCCGAGTCGGAACACTTTATTATCAAAGGCTAAAGGGTTGAGCCGAAGAGTTACGTCAAGGTCCTTGGGGTGGTTATGAATACCAAACTCAGGTACAAGGAATACATTGTCAGGGCCGCTTCGAAAGGGCTCAAGGCAGCGATGGAGCTGAAGCGGCTCCGTGGCCTATCTCCGTGTGCTGCTCGGTAGATGTCTACCGCTATGGTTGCGCCCATGGTGAACTACGTCTCCAATGCGAATACATTAACTACTTCCACTTGGGCAGCCAACAGGCAAGCGAGCTGCGGCTAGCTTTTTAGCTCAGCCCCGCGATAGCCGCTGCGGAATGCAGCTGTCAACTCATCGTTACGACCGTTGCGATTAGGTCACATTGCTACGGACAATACTCAAGACAGCGAGTTAAGCGAACAGACCCTAGAACGTGTTCGGTGCGCGGGTCTTTGTCAATCCATTCGGACCCATCATGACGTAAAAAGACGTTGGACAGCCCCGATCTCTACACCGTCGCGGAACATGGATTCCGCGAGAACCAAGAATCATCAACTTCTTGGTTTCTTCTGTTGTTTTTTGCTGTCTCTTCTCTGGGAAGCAAGAAAACTGTGCCAAAGTAGGTAGTAGTAGTATTCGTACTCCGATATGCCCTAGGGCTCGCCGGACCATCTACCTCTAATTACACAGGAAACCGTACCTCGAGGGCCGGGTGAAAACCTGCGTCTCCCCTTTTGTGTCCTTCTATCCCGAGTCCTCCCACTACAGTGCCAAAGTAGGTAAATATCGTCCATTGGTTGGATGGGGCGTCGTATATACCCGAGGTAGGTACGTAAGCATCAAGACGACTCCCTATCCTTGGCCAGCAGCTCCTCGACCCGCTTCACCTTCTGCTGTTCTGTCTGGGTCTTGTCGGTCCTTGGTGCCGCCGATGAGCCGGGTCAGATTTCAGTACACAGTACGGAATATAGATTATACGGCAGCGCGGAGCGAAGGGATTAGGGTAGAATCGGCAGGGTTAGCTCACCGAGTTCCAACCTGCATCGACGTCTGCACCCTGATACAGCCCCTCTGGTGGACGACCGAGTGGGCTTGCCCGATGACTTTCATCACTTCGTCCCAGCTGCCCTCTATTTTTTCCACGGCTTAGATTATGCCGGGGCTCTAGAGGCGAGGACAGTTGTGATAAACCCCAACATGCGACTTACCTATGGTGGTGCCAGCCGAATGCATCGTGTACGACAACCCGCTGGCCTTGAGCAGCTTCTGCACCTCGGCGACTTCTTGCGCCACCGAGGCGGTGCCGGTGCCGACCTGGTTGGATGGCATTGTCAGTTGCGGGGTTTACTACAGGAAAACTAACACGGTTGGGGCATAGAGTACAGGAACGAGACAGAAGTCGGCGTAGCACCTGGCTGGTGTCGGGACATGCGCGTAGTCTGTGGAACTCATTGTGTTTCGTTTGTGCGAGACGGACAACGGGCTGAGTGTCTGATGGCTGATGCCGCCAATGAATAGTAGAATAGGGGATTTCAATGTGCGAGGCGGCTTGAAGTGGCGGTGTTGGAGGAAATATTGGGAGAGTCATCTGTTTAGAGATGTGCGAGAAATGGAGGGGTATATATGGGAGTAGAGATGCTGTGTGGTAGATCGTTCGGACGCATCATGACGTTAGAAAGACGTGGACAGCCCCGATCTCTACACCTCGGGTAAATCGCAGCCCTCTTCATCTCGGTGAGCGCGACGACGAGCTACAAGGATTTTTGCAGCACCCAAGCGACACGAACTCGTACAACATCGTAATCGCTTCGTCCCTGGCTGGCCTCGGTACGACGTCCGCTGCCACTACCGTATCGAGCCTCTGCAGCGATCTTTGGGGTTCCTTCGCACCCGCCGCTGCCGCAGAATGCGCCCGATTCTCAACGCAGTGGTGCCGGGGTGTCGCAGGCCAATGGCCATTGATACAGAGGCCGCAGAGAGCCTGAAAGGTAAAGATGTCAGGGAAAGGCCGACGATGGCAAGAGAGATCTACGACAAGGAGGTCAGGGCAATGCGACAACTGCGGGGCAACTAAGAAATTTTCGATTAAGTCAAACCCCCTGCTTTCCGCCCCCCCCCACTTTCCGTCCGCATATATAGCCAATCCACCCACCACTTCAATTGACTGTATTTCTATTCTTTCCACCCACTACAATACATTCGCCGGCATCGCTGGATTCCCTATCTTCCGAAGTATCAACAGACTCAGCCTCTACCGCCCCGGCTCCCAGCTGCGCTCTACGGATGTCCCCAATACCTACAAATGACGTATTTGGGTCTGTGTCAACCCTCTTCCTTTTCCTAGGCTTGACGGCCTCTAATTAGGCTTTTAGAGCCTCGTTTTCTCTTTGCAAGAGGGCTATCTTATAGTCTAATGTATTAAAAGCTTTGTTTATATCACGAACTAACTATATATTACGGTCAGGTGGAACTCGTATGGCGCAGCCTAGGCCAATGATTACGTAGTGCTACCACAAGGCTACAGGATGGTCGCCTAGGGACGCTGGCGTCCACTGGCGACCATAGATGCTATGGACGCTCGAGGACGCTAGCGATCATCAGCATTTACTGCGATGGAAAGAATCTAAGTAGTATATAGTTACAAGTCTAGAGGGCTCTGAGAGTCCTCTAATAAGCAATATATTATAGTATTTATAATAATCTTTGTATTCTATATACATTATAAAGAATATCTTATTATAAATCCTTTGACTTCACTGAATCTCTTAGACCGAACTAGTCTTAATACCTCTGCTAAATTCTTTTAGAGTTAGGTCTAACTAGGTTCATTATACGTTGCTTACTCCCTTTGTTTCTATTATAGCTTAGGACAGAGGTATTGCTAGCTATAATAGCTCTAAATATACTAACTCTAGCTTTAGTTACCTAGATTAATACTATACTTATAACTATAATATAGGTTTAATAACTCTTAGACTAAGCTAATACCTAGATTATATAGCTTAAGCTTGAACGCTTTATTAATAAAGCTAAGCTATATATACCTACTAAGTATAAAGGTGATAAAGATGCTCTTACTAGATTTCTAGTCTAGATATAGGCCTACCTCCTATATTACCCCGAGAAGTTTGCTAACGAGGCCTATAAGGTTGTATTTATAGCCTTATACCTCGAGGGAAGAGTACTCTGATAGTTTAAACCTACCCTAAAGGACTTCTTTAAGAACTTTGATAATGATAATCGCGAGGAGTTTACTTAATAGGTCTTTTAGAGCTATGCTAGCTTCGAAAGCAAACTCGAAAAGGTATTTAGAGATATAGACGAGAAGCTTTATATATAGGAGCAGCTTATATACCTACGACAGACTAAATCTATAGCAGTTTATACGATGATTTTCTAATAGGATACTATTAGGACTAAGATCAATGATAAAGGCCTTATATAGCTATTTTATAATAGCCTTAAGGTGCTGCAGAGGCCTACGGCCTACTGCTAGCCGAACAGATAGGCAACAGAGAGCACCGGTCAACTGAGCTAGCCATACGGCTAGTAAGTCAAACCCCCTGCTTGTGGGCACCCCCCACATATGGGCACTCAATCCATGCATTGCGACCCAACTAACCCAACCACTTCAAATACCCACAACTTCATCAATCTGCATCTTCTGGAGCTCCCACTTGGTATATAATATTGTCTGTCGCCAGGATGACTAAATATACTGAAGAACAGCTTTTCCAAGAACTTTTACAGATACAAAAAGGCCGCCCGCTCTCTATAGTCATAAAGGAATGAGCTATACCACGGTCTACCTTACAACACCGCCGAGATGGACGTCAACCACGTACAGTGGCCTTCGAGAGCCTATAGAGGCTTTCCAAGGCCCAGGAGGACTATTTGACTAAATAGGTCCTCAACTAAGTCGGCATTGGCTTGCCCCCAGCCCACTCGCAAATCAAGGAGCTTGCGCAACGGATGCTCACCTCCCGGGACGACCCAACAACACTTGGAAAACGCTAGTTGACCTAGTTCCTGAATAGGAACCTAGTCTTAAAGACCTAGAGGGCCCGGGCAATAGAACATACCTGTGTCAATAGCGCTACGACTAAGGTTATTTATAGATAGTTTCTTTATCTAGCTCCCCCTGACATCAAGGCGATCAAGCCGGCCAACCGGTAGAATAAAGACGAGGCTAGTATCATAGAAGGTATAGGGATCAACTGCCTAGTGGTTAGGAGCCGGGAAAAGCAGGCAATACTACGAAAAGCCCCTAGTATATATGCCTTAATATCCTTTATCGAGTGTATCTCAGCTACCAGTAGGTATATCTATCCCCTAGTTATTTTCAAGGGCAAGAGTATTCAATAGTAATAGTTTCTATTGGATTTAAAGCCTTTCGATAGCTAGGAGTTTATTATAATAGAAAATAGCTAGACTAATAATACTATAGCTATAGAATAGCTAGAGATGATCTTTATCTTCTAGACCTAGCTAGATAACTCTTCTAAATACTATTTATTGATACTTAATAGCTATAGTAGTTATACTAGTAATAACTTTATATAGCTATACTTCAAGTATAATATTTATATTATTTACCTTCTACTATACTATTCCTATATCCTCCAACTATTAGATTTAGCTATCTTCTCGCCTTTGAAAATAGCCTACTATAAATCCTTGACCACTCTAGCCTTATAGAGCGATATAACTATCGTAGGCAAGTGGAATTTCCTAGAGTATTACTATAGGGCTCGATTAACAGCCTTAACAGCTAGGAATATCTTATCGGGGTAGAAGGCATTAGAGTTATAGCCGGTAAGCATAGCTAAACCGCTAATAAGCTAATTATTAGTCAAAAACACCTATATTTTATCCCTAATGCTTTAAAAAGCTAGTTATCTAGTTACCTTATATCCTCTAGTTATCCTAGCACCTATTGTCTTCGCTAAACCGACGACATAGACTATACTAAAGAAGAGTATTGACCTTCGTCAACAGTTAGCCGATTTTACCGACTAAATAGAGCTCTCTAGGACCTAACGACAGCTCTTCCAGAAGGTCAACAAAGCCTTTGATAATATAGACAGCGACGTGGCTATTATGAGGGCCGAAAACGAGGCTCTGCGGGCACAGTTAGAAGCTATCAAACCTAGGAAAAGGAAGAGGGTTAATACCGACCCAAATACTACCTTTACGGGCATCGGGGCCATCCGCAGGGCTCAGATTAGTACGAGGGCAATAGATGATAGGCCGGATGATAGCTCTGAAGATAGGAAACCTAGCGATGCAAGCGATTGTATTGTAGTAGTTATAAAAAGTAGGAAATAGTACATTGCAAATAGTTGTGGTGGACATTCGTATCCTGGAAATTGAGTGCCCACATGTGGGGGGTGCCCACAAGCAGGGGGTTTGAC
>MU854699.1:0-17255 GCA_033296685.1 Parachaetomium inaequale | reverse complement strand
CTTCTACTAGGAGCTACTCTTTTGACCCCCTATTATTACTCTCTATCTAATTAGATATATCGGAGTCTAAATCTATTATCTCTTTGACTATAGGTAGCTTAGGGTACGATTTACTTATATATACCTTTGTTATAGAGTTAGGATGTCTAGGGGGGAGGAGAGGGTATTTGGATATCTAGTAGCTATCTCTTCTATACTATAAGTACTACTTTTCCTTATAGTATAGAGCTATTTCCTTCTTATTAGCCTACTTTACCCGCCTACCTACTAGTTCCTTATTCTAGTGTTAAACTACCCTACTGATATTTATAGGCTCCTAATCTATTATATTAGAGTTGTTCTAGGCCCTATTTCTCGAGCTCAGCGACTTATAGCCTCCCTATTCAGGGGAAGGGCTTCTTGTCCTTAGTATCGTCGTCTATTTATAGGCTCGGAAGCGCTTGTTGTCCAGGTTAGTACCTAGCTCCTAGAGTATATTGATAAACCCTTAGTAATCCCTTGGAGGGGATATCTAGACTAGGAGTAACTTATCGAGGTCCTTATTCAAGGATCTCTTCAAGAAATTGATCTAAATATCGCTACTCTAGTTAGCTCCGCTACTATCTATTAGTTCCTTCTTAAACTTTAGGAAGAACGATATAAAGCTCTCCTTTAGTCCTTGTATTAGGGACTCTAGCCTTCCTAAGGCTCTCTACTTTAGGTTAGGGTCGCTATAGCAAGAGATTAAATACTAGAGGAATACCTCGGGGTAGTATTTTCTATTATAGCCGCTGACTAAAGCGAAGGTAGTTACTAGTAACCTCGGGCTATCTTCTAGATATAAGAAGATATAGGAGAATTAGTCCCTTACTAGACTAATTGTTTTGCCGTCTGTCTATAGTTTATTCTATATTTCGAGGAGCTATATAGGGAATTTTCTCTATATACTATCGAATCGAAGGGGATCAGGTAATATCGGCTTCTTCTTAGTCTAACTAGAGGGAGATACTAGGTTATAAGTAGACTAGGCCTGAACTAGGGTAACTAGTTAAAGTATTATATCTATAAGAGTATCCTTCTATTCTATAATATATTCTTATAATACTATAATAGTAGCCCGGCTAGCTTCCTGCTCGGCCCTTAATATAGTAAACTAGCTATTGATTATAGCTATTAGAGCTACTAGGGTTATACCTTCCTAGCTCTTACTTATAGTCGTATCGTCTAATACTATCTTCTTCTTAGGTACCTAGTAGTTAGTCTTTATACTATAGGACTTCTATAGTGCCTTATATAGTAGAGGACTTCGTTATACTACAGGACTTCTATAATACCTCACTTAGTAGAGAACTTCGTCGTAGTACCTCGCTTAGTAGAGGACTTCGTCGTAGTTGTTCCAGTTATATCTAGCTACTCGGCTCCCTTAGGCACAAGGTCTTCGCCCTTATAACATAATAGTTGGAAATATAGGATTTATAACCCTCCTATATCACCGAAGCTTATAGCTCGGGTATACTCTATTATCCTAGTTAACAATACAAGCCTCGGGCTCGTCTATCTAGATATAGAGGATAGGAGTTTCGTCGTTAGCTTAACCGGTTAGTACTAGTATCTTACTCTTTAGTCTCGAGGAGACTAGCCGTTAGCTTACTTGGTTAGGGTACTGAGATATTACTCTTAGCTCAACTAGTTGTAGGGCGCTAGTATCTTGCCGAAACTATAGTAGTCACTTGGACCGCTCTTCGCTCAGCTAGCTCGAGGACCAGCACTTTTACAGAATCCAAAAGAGGTCCTATCACCCTAACGACGGCGACGAGGACAGAAGTCTCCGTCTAATTAGACGGAGCTAAATACTTCCTTACGAGTTGACAATAGAGAAAGGAAGTTTAGTGTAATATAACGGTCTTAACAAGTATATTGCAACTAGCTGATGACGACTCTACGAGCACACTAAACTTAAAGAAAGGAGAAGAAAGAAGGAATGAACAGTTCCCCGGGTGCCCTCCTTATATGTCCAGAGGGAGGATGTACGCGATGACAGCGTCTTCGTCAGTATTGTATCGTAGTGATGGATATGTATGCACCCCGTGTTCTAGTGGCAGCGTCGAAGTGGCTGCATCGGGTCTTGCGTCTTGGCCGAGGATGTCCGAGGCCGGTAACAGGGCCCAGCCCGTTACATATAGGGGCAAGTAGTTTGTTACTGCTACTGGTCTAGGCCCTCTTAGCAAGGTAGTCGAGTATAGTAGCTTTGTATATATAGTAGATATTAGCCTGCTAGGTAATAGGGATAGGTATATATATAGCCTCCTAGTTCTCGAAGGAATAGTAAAGCGGATCGAATATTTTAGCGACAGCCTAGTCCTAGGCCGGCGGACTACCTTGGCTAGGGCTAGGGCTCGTATATATAGCAACAGAGCAAACCACTAGCTACAGGCCCTAGCTGTCTTCTATAGCCAAGGCGCTGAGGATGGTAAGCTTGGCGGTAGGGCTGGAAGGGGCGGGCGGCGACGGCGACGTATGTAGGGGCTCGAGAGGAGGATATTCCACAACTACCCGAGTCTGTGTTACCTTGTACAGGTCGACGTCGCTCTGTTCCCGCCAGGTACCCGGGCCGTGATGGGGGTCGCTAAAGGGTGGCGGAGGAATGTGACGCTTGATTTCTATATGTCAGGTAGAGGCGGCATCGGAGTCGACGAAGGCATGCTAGGGAGTAGGAGGTCGATAGTCTTTTGGTGGATAGGGCTTTGGTGAATGGGTTTTCTTGAGAATGGTTTTTTCGTGGATAGTTTTACGGTGGATGGCGGATTGGAGTGTTGCAGGGCGTTGCGTCGGACGCCATTTTGTCCTGAGTACTTGCCATGAGGTGAGAAGAGAACCAAGCCCCGGCCGCTCCGGGGTCTGCTGAGGAATCGTCAGGATTGGCGCCACAGCGGGAACATGATTCCCTGGACAATGAAAGAAAAGAGAGAATGCTGCCACTTACGCATGTTGTTCGGGAAACAAATTTTGTTGAGCTTCTCGGACTTGCGAGATGACTGCCTTATCGTATCGCCTGCCGGTGAATGTGCTTGAGAAGGAAGATGTTGCGATCGGATTGTTGTGGGGATCTGAGAAATCGATGGTGGATGGAGGGGGGAGAGTTTGGTAAAAGAAAGGAGGGGGAGAGTTTGGTAAAAGAAAGGAGGTGAGGGAGCAGGATGGAATGATGAGACCTGTGAAGTAGAAAGAGGAGAAGGTTCTCTTCTAGCCGAATGAGTGTTGGAAGGAAGTGTAGAGTTGATCGTGCGAGCCGAAAAACTGGTATTTTATCACATTGTCGGAGAAAGTGGAGGACTTTTGTGCAGGCAAATAGTGGCGAGAGAATAGAAGTGAATGGGAATAACGTGCATTATAAGCAAGTGGATCATATAAGCGAGCGGATCAAGTTCTACTACCCTACGAATATTATCCTCAATTACAATATAACAAAACTATCAACCAACTACAATTACATCAGAAACAGATAAATCAGACCCTTCTGCAACCTCCTGGCAAGTGCGGGCATTATGGCCAGGCTTGCCGCACATACTACAGCACCGAACCTTCGTACGAAACCCCCCCTACACTACCACCGTCCTACTCCTTTTCTTACGCCACCTCCCCAACCACGGCCTTCTAGTCTAGTTGATCCTTTATATCTTATACTACAAGTGATCCTCCAAGCTATACGTATATCTTTTTAGCTCTCCGGCGCTTACTTAATACCTCGTTAGCCTTACAGAGCGAAGAGACCTCTAACTGAAGTAGGGCTATCTAGTGTATTATAGCTGTTGTACCCTTGGCTAGTTGGTCTATAGCAGCTAATATTAAAGTTAGGGAGCTATTTTGATAGTTAGCGATACGGGCCTTGATGAACGTTGACTGTACGTTAGCTTCCTAGGAGTTATATAGTATCTAGAACACCTAAAGTAGTATAGTACTAGGCCGTAAGGTTAAGGGTATTAGTATATAAAGCTTAATATCTAGCTTAGAAAGTACTCTCTCTAGATCGTATAGTATAAGGCTAGACCCTACGAAGCTACCTTAGATATTCCTCTCTATTATAGAGGTAAAGAAGACCTTATAGAAGTTATAGAGGAACTCGAGCTTGCTTAGTTATATAGTTAATATATATCTATATTAGGTCCTCGATCTAATAACTATATACCTACTTCAGCGGCCTAAAGCAGCTGATATCGAGTAGCTGGAGGAGGTAGGAAGAATATAGAGGTATATAGAGCGTAATAATATTATACTCCTAGTAGTAGAGCTCGAATTCGGTCGAGTAGTAGCTCTTATAGCTATCGAGGATCAACAACTAGTATTTACCCTTGTTCCGGGATACTATATAATAATCAAAGTACTTAATCCAATCTAAGCCTATTATATTAGTAGTCTAGCTATTTTCGGTAGTTATAATATACTAGTTAGCTAGGAGGTTATACTTAATATACTAGTTAGCAAAGTAGTACTATATAGCTAAAATACTAAAAGAGGGGATAGCCTAGCTATAGATATTAACGCTCTATATTATCGTTACCTACTTATAGTTACTAGGCTAGGCTAGCTTTACCTTACTATACCTATAAAGATAATACCTATTATAAACCTAGTCTTATCAAAGTTATAGATATTATTGTCTATAATACTATACTTAGCTTTAATGTTCTATACAAAGGCAAACTACTTGCTAATAACCTTTAGATCTTTATACTTAGCCCTCTAGTAGTTATATCTATATATATAATACATTTAGAGCTCTAGCTAGCGTTTAACAAAGTTATATACCTAGAGCTTACCAATAGGAGGCGTATTGTATACGTATAACAATTAATTAGCTATATCTTCTATACTATATAGTCTCGGCGGAAAAGGTCGCTTAGATAGCTTAATAATATACTAAATAAGAGCCTTCTCTTCAGAATCGGTAAGCCGGCGCGAGTTAGGTATAGTATCACGTCGTACAGGCCAGCCAGTACGCCAGCGATAGAGGGTAGTATAAAGTACAGAATAGATTTTTACTATAGCCCGGAGGCTTAGCTTAGAGTCTTTTTTAAGAGCCTTAAGTACAAGAATCACTTTAGCCTCGACTAGAATTGTAGATATGTTAGGTATAGTAGAGGAAATTGCTGTTTAGGGTAGAGAGACGCGTCGCGTGAGAAATTGATCCGCTCGCTTATATGATCCACTCGCTTATAATGCACGTTATAAGGTTTGTAAAGATTTGATTGGCTCTGAGCGTCCCAGTCTTATTCATACTGGTGAGCGTGCGGGAGCTAAAGCGCCTGCCGATACATTAATAGACAAAGAAATAAAAAGAGTGAACAATCAAGGAGTTAGTTAATTAGAAACGAAAGGCAACTAGGAAAAGACAAGGTCCCAGTCAGGGCTACCAATGCCATGTCCTCCACTTTACCTAATGCCCAGCCGTAACCTGGGCCGCTTCAGTGCCGCATCCAAGCGGACAATAAGCAGTTTGCGGGACATAGCCGAATGGCCCCGAGCCCTCAGTTGAGGTAACACTCCCAGCAAATGGGAGGAGAGCTGGCACAGGCACTGTCATACTTGGCCGCGTCCACGAAGGAAGCATCGGTCGAATTCCCGGCGAAGAGCTCGACCAGAGTCTTTCCATTCTCGCTGTAGCGCCGCTGGCCCATTTTTACCTCCAAATCGCGAACGGGGTCACGGATAAAGGCTGCGAAGGCAGACTGGAGGTAACGACGCGCTGCAATCTCGTACGGCAAGAGTGTTGCGAGGGATCCATCCGGTCGTCGAACTGGTGAGCCGAGGACGAACGGCATATCAGCTAGGCGGAGTCAGTCAAGGTCCAAAGCGCGGCCGTGCTAGAAGATATTACCTGAATGATATGCGTCGAGCCAGGGGTAAGGCGTGATACTAGGGAAGACCTCCGTATTTCTGTATCTCCAAACCGGCACACCGTGCTTCACCCGGAACGAAGCTGCCGCTGCCATCGGGCAGTTAAAGTGTGTGATCGTCAAGGCTTCCGAGAGGGAGTTATTCACCCCGTAGACTGGATCCCAATTCAGACCACCGTTGCCTTCATCGTTTAGAATGCCCATCAGTGTCGGCTTGGAAAGCCCCCTCAGTCAATCAATATCAATTCCGCGGGATATCCGAAACGTGCCACTTTCGCAAACTGCCCTCCTCCCTTCTTCGCAGATACTCCTACACACTAAAATGCGTCTCATTATCCACCACCGGATTCCAGCCGCTCGGCCCTCCAAAGCGCTAAACGTTTCGTTGGAGACGGCACAATGCAAAGCATTCAGGGGAACCCGCCTCATGCACTCGAGGTCATCGACGCGGCAGCCGACAGCGGCCGTGACGCGGCGCCACTCGCTGTCGTCCGACTCGCCAATGCACTCGGGAAGGCCGCTCTGCAGGATCAGACCTTCAATTTACTCGCAATCAATGTAGACATCGTTCCTACGTAGTATCATCATTTGATATACAAAGACCAGTAATTTGAAAAAAGAGCTACGGTGAAAGAGGACAAAGAGAGCATACACAAATTTGCACCCCAGAAGTGAAAAGTCCGCAACAAGAAGTAGAAAACGCCTAGACACTCTGTCGAAGTCTGGCGCCTCGCGATAAACCCAGCCGTAACTCAATCCAGTCCAGTCTTCTGCTCCAGTCGGTGTTTCCCCCGCATTCCATCATAGGTTAGCCCACCCTTCCACGTATCCTGTGTACCTAGGTAGGTACCTAGACATATGTGTCCAGTCCGAATTGAAGCCAAGTCCCACTTGCCTCACCAGTCGCACTGAACCTCCTGATAGTACTCCTTGGCACAAGTCGCAAATTGAAAATCATCCGAGCATGTCTGCCACTCGCTGTCGTATACGCGCATGCACCGCTTGTCGGACTGGTGCGAGAATCGGAAGTGCGCGCGGTCGTTTGCCTCGTCGATGCAGAACTCAGTCATGCCGGGCACCGGCGTCGACCGGCAACCATCACTACCTGAGAAACTATAGGTGCCGAAGTCGGTAGTAAAATAAACTGAGTACGTGCAAGCCAGAGTGAAGCAGTAGATGTCGACCATCATGCTATCCGCCGACGCCGATGTCGTAAGCGCAAGGGCGGTAAGGAAGGAGGAGATCCGGAAGCGCATTGTCTACGCTCTTGAGTTAGCCTTGGAAAGACAACGGAGGCAAAGGAGGCTTAGGAGGCTTACGACTTGGATGGAGAGTTGTCCTCGTTATAGGTAGCGGAAGGCGAGCTGAAGACGATGTGAGTCGCCGATGCTGATGGGGTCTGAGTAGCGTGGGGAGAAACTGGGGTCCAGTGTCCGCAAACACGGGAATCTTTGCGCTTCTTATCTTCCACGCCATCACTTGCGGCGCCGGCCTCTTGCCTGCCCCTCAGCGGTTTGAAATTGCTACAGGCTCGAACGTTGGACGGCACTGCTTGAAGGGAGCACTGTCGGCTTCCCGTTCGGGTTATCACTTTCGTCCATGGCATGGGTACGCTACATGAAGCTGTTCCAACAGCCCCCAACGTTGGCGCTTCTCAAGAGGAAATCAATATTTCATTAGCGGATCTTCAACCTCATTGGCAGGCGCATGCAAGGAATGCATGGCTGCACCGCAACGTTGGCGCTTCTCAAGAGGAAATCAATATTGGCAGGCGCATGCATGCAAGGAATGCATGGCTGCGCCGCACCAGCACCCCCCACTGGCCGCCAACTCGGTGACGCGTTGCTGTTAGGTTGGCCGCAACATGAACCTGCACTTCAGCCGAATTGTTCGACCAACCCTGTCTTCCTTCGTCACACGTCACATAAAAGCATTAGCCATAATCAACTGATGTGGAAACAACAGGGAGCTGGCGATGCAGACGCATCGTGGCTCAAGATGCAAGATGCAGTCTGTTGGAGGGGGCGGAACTGGCATCTTGGCGCCCAGACCCACGCGGGAACCGAGCCGCATTCAGCCTAACCTAATGAACCCACAGAGTGGAAAGAAAGCCCCGAATCCCACACCCAAGGTCTTGTAGCTAACATGGCCAGGCACCCTCCGCATCAAGTGAGTCAAATGCCAACGCAACAGCTGCATAATGCATACCAGCTCCGGAACCGGCCAGTTCCTTCAAAGACGCAGTTATCTTCAACTGAAGTTCTGCCACTTCATTCGCCAACCAGTACCCCATCCCGCTTCACGTGTACACAGTCTCGGCCTTGCGCGCTTTACCGGCCCCCACATTCGTACCGGCCCCGTCTTCCGTTTTCCGTCCGGCCCGCCAAGTTCCACCTACCCCACAACTCTATAGTATCTCGGTTCAGTGGTTCAGCGAGCACCCGTGCCACGCCCCACTTGAATTGGTTCGAGCCAGAGCCCGCACCACCTTGGTGGTGCTCACCATCAGTTTAACCAGACCACCAGTTTGACCACTTTTTCGACATTTCCATCTAGAACCTGCGCAAAATGCGCCTACCACCCTCCGAATCGACTATATATACAGGGGCCAGCTTGCCATTCATCCTCCATTTCCTGGCCTCTTTGGCCGCATCCGTAAAAGCCCGTTTGGTTGCATTACGGAACTTTGTATCCGCAGCCTCCAACACCCTCCTGGCCGCGGCGACCGCATCTTCCTTCTTTTACAGGACCATGGCGCGCCCCTGAGCCATAGTTAAAACGCCCCCTGACTATAGGGGTATATTCTTTATATTCCGACGAGATCTGGCGATGGCTTCAGCCATCTTCGTCCTTGCAAGGTCCCTCTTAGTCTGGACCAGCTCCGTGGCTGTAATCAATGAACACGGATAAACCGCTGAAGATGATGGGTGAAGTCAGGATCTATATCCCAATCCTCCTCTAAAACAGCCTCTAGTCGGTCGGCAACCTTGTTGATTTGCCGGAGGGTCATAGGGGTAGAAAAGGGGGAGGAATGCGGCGTTGTAGGCTGCTCAGGGGGTGGTGATGGAGTCTTCTTTGCCTGGCGTTTATAGACGACTTCCAAGACTATTTGTAGGTTGAATGGTGATATCCCTGTCTTGTAAAATGTAGATAGTATGGTGGACCGTTTGAACGCCTGTTTACAGACCCCCTGAATGACGTAGAGGAACTCGATCTTCGTGACGCTGACAACACTATTGCGAATTATAACCTCTAGGGCCTTGGTATGGTAATGCTTCAACGGCTGGAAGATAATAACGTCGAGAGGCTAGACCAGATGTATAAGATATAGTAGGAGGCCGAATGGGATGATATTATTGTCGTTACAATACCGAATGAATTCGTAGGTGTGATAGGAGCTATGCCTATTAACAATCAGGAGGCGGTATTTGCTGACAGACGACTGTTTGGAATGTCGATCAAAGTGCTTAAGCTGTATTAGGCTAATCTTATCGTTCGAATACCTAGTCGTAGAGGTCACTATAGCGGTGTCGGCTTCCAATTCGGGTTGTTGATACTACTGAGATATATATATCTGCTCTAATAGGACTAGGAAGGCTAGGAGGAATGCCCCCCCCCCCGCTAAGACAGCCTCGATCGCTGTTACTAACTCCCTGTTTTCAGGGACGCCAAAGTAGTATACCCTCTTGCGCTTAGTGATGATCAGTTGGTCCTTTCCAATGCCAATGCGAAACCCGGTCTCATCTATATTCCAGATATCTTGCGCTGGAATACTATACTCCTCTAAGATAGCGCGGAGCTTGTTAAAGTGCTCTGTAATGCGGGCAGGATCCTCTGTATCTTGGCGGTCGCTCTAGAGCCTCTTTTGCATCCGTTTAGAATACCTATAGCGTTTGATGAAGCGGGAGGTCCAGTTCTGGCCAACAGTCAGGGGGGTTGGCTGCTCGATGCGGCTGGTCCGGCTGGCTAAGATGTAGTTGGCAACGTCTGTAACGAAGTCTGGCTGTACCGCAAGGTTGATATTGTCAAGACGGTCGATATATCGACAGACTGCAACCTCCTCTGGGCGCGTCAGAGGGGTGTTGTGTGCAGGGCGCCCTGGCTTTGCTGTCATGCCTTTAAGACGGTTACGGAGGCGGCTGCGGGTGACGCCGAATTCCCGGGCAACAGTAGCGACTTTTGCATCCGGATTTCGTGGATATATCGCATTGCATCTTGAAGTCTAGTCTCCATATTCGCGCGAGCCGAAAAATGTTGTTTTGGTTGAAATATTCGAAGGTTTGATGGAGTTGTTGGAAAAAGTGGTCAAACTGGTGGTCTGGTTAAACTGATGGTGAGCACCACCAAGGTGGTGCGGGCTCTGGCTCGAACCAATTCAAGTGGGGCGTGGCACCGGTAGTCCTCCAAGAACAGCGCAAGCAACAGAAATCCAGCCGAAGATCACAGTCGTGCAGATGACCAATCCATCAATAACATTCACCATAGCGTACTAGGGAGATAAATGCCGGTGATTTACCACTTTCTGTGTCATTTAACGGTTTTCTTTGACATGTGAGCCGGGGCCAGACCCTCTTCTTCGACCGCGTCTGTGCCTATCCCTTCTTCGCAAACAGAGAAGCAAGAACGCCATGCTCAAAGAACTTCCGATCCTGCTCCCACGCCTTGAGAATGATGCCCCTTCCAATCGTCAACCCGGCAATGATCACCTTGGGGGGTGGCATCAAGGCACCCGACCAGGGCCGCCGGCTGTACCAGCTGATCAGCTGCACACCCGCATGGATGGCAGCCCGGAATGCCAGTTCCTCGCTCACCTCGCCGTAGCCCTCAATGACCCCCTGCACGACGGGCATGACGATGTCAAGGTCGTTGAAGATCTTGCGTTCCCAAAGGTCGCCAATCAGCTAGCCAAAGTCGTAGGCTCGGTGGCCATACTGGGCAAACTCCCAATCGATGATGAAGAGCTTGTTGTTACCCTAACCGGGCGCTTTCCACGGCGTGGTCGGAATGAGGACGCTGTTCAAGTCAGTTTCAGAATCGCCATCGGACATGATTATGAGTGACTCACTTTCCCGACCAGAAATCTCCATGGATCATGCCCCAATGCTTGTCCGCCTCTGCTCCAGGGGGCTTCTCGAACTCCTTGCCGAAGACAGCCACCAGCGTCTCCAAGGTCTCTCTACATCCGACCAGAAGCTCGGGATAATTTTCCAACACCGGAACAATCGTATCGTACGTGACCATGCGCTTCAGATCTCGCATGGGGCAATTTTCGCCGACCGCAGCGAGTGTGGCCACCTGTTCGGGTGCAGACGCCTATGTGTGGCACGACCGCAACCACGAGCCGAGGTGATGCCCAATGGTCAACGGGCTGGATCCCGGAAGGAGGTCGGTGGCGTTGGGCAGGAAGAAGGCGGTCTTGAGATCGTTGGTACCGGGGAGGTCTTCCAGGACCTGTGTGTTGCTTTCGCGGCTGAAGAGGTAGAGGCGCGGGGTCTTGATCGTGGTGCTGTCTGCGCCCGGAGGGAACTTGAAGGACGCGACGGCGGTAAGCATGGACTCTTCGAATGTCTGCCTGGTTGGGGAGAGGGGGTAGCACCATGCGCCTAGTTAAACTTTCGAAAGACGGAGATATGTTTCAAGAGGGGTGGGCAGCAAGTACGCAGCGCGTGACATCAATGGGAAGTCCCGGATGATGGCTACAAATTCAGTGGAGTGCTTGATGATCACCGTTGTGGCTGTGGAGTCATCCTCGGCGGGGAGAGGCTGGACGAGGGTGCTGTGGAAGACGAAGTTGGCTGTACTGCCGTGCAGCTGGGTAATCGAGGACAGAGAATAGGGAGTCTGTGAGAGCTCCTCGACGATTCTGTTAGCGATTGCCTGCTCCTCGGCTTGGCTGAGCGGCGGCATGTTGCTGATTGATTTCATCGTCGGGTTTTGGCTTTGTGGGTGCGGGGTGAGTGTTCGCCGCTGCTTGTTTTAGTTAGGGAGATTGTTTTAGTTAGGGAGATTGTTTTAGTTAGGGAGATTGTTTTAGTTAGGGAGATAAACAGCTGTCTAAGGGCAACCTACGGAGGTAACAAGAGAGGCAGGTTGCTACATTTGCCGTGTCACCCTACAGGCTAGAGTTACTATATAGATCCAGGGGGAGGACTCTCTACATTTAGCTTAGTGCGTCTACACATGCTGTTGGCATCTTGCAAGGCCACTGCGTGGCTTTTGGCACGCATGAGGCAGACTTGATAGCAAATCACCTCGGAGCCTTGCCTGACCAACTCCCACCCGCCTGCCGCCCTCTTAGAACCTATTGGACAAGATGGGTAGCACAATGCAAGCAAGTTACGACTGACTGGACAACAGATGGCCAACCACGGCGTTCGGAAGGTCATGTCACGGCAGTGGGTGCGATTTCCACTGCATAATACCCAAAGGGAACGTTCACTCAGGCCAGCGAGCAACTTGAAGTCGGAGAAGAGTAATTATTAGGTGTTTCAAGGACAGCAGTGAGCTTGAACTTCGCTGGGGGGGCAACGGCGTGCAATCATGATCGTGGACTTTTCTTGGCAGTGGAAAATAAAATAAATGAGTTAAGAACTAAAACAATTCTATTATGTTGTTCCCCTTAATGTCAACAGTGCCCTCGTCAACCAATCAACTAATCGAGTAGAATGAATCGAAGTATTTCCTCCTTAGAGTTCGGTATGGCACCCTCGCTTGAATAACCAAGAAAAGGGGGTAAAAAAGCAAAACACACCACCTCACCCACCCAGCTGTAATCTACCCAACCTTGGCTTGATGCTCGCCGTGTCCTCGGTTCTTGCGGCGCCGGCTGCGCAGAAACGCAGCAACAAAAGCGCCCACAACACTCAGCAACGTCAAAACCAAAGAATACAACCCGATCAAGAATGCCAGAATCTCTGATGTCTCGTGAAGCGGGGCCCGAGCAAAGTCCAGCGGGACATTGTTCTGCGGCCCCTGCCTCGACACCGTCAACTCGGCACACACAACCGTAACCACAAGCAGAACCGCGAGGAGGATCGCCCAGGGAACGGTCGACAGGCTGAACCGGGCTGGCGCGGTCGTCCTGCTCCGGTAGCGATGCTGGACTGACCTCGTCTCGCTGTGATGAAGACAGGCGAGGATTTCCTGCGTGTGGCGGCCGCGAGCCTTGTGAGAGTAGCCTCGTGAGGAGCGCGGATCGTGTGTGTGCTCGCCGGGCCCCGCCTCAACCGACGTCTTGTCTCTCCGCAGCCGCCAGGGGCGCAAGCCAACAGCGGCGGGACCGAAAACGCTCACGAGGAGGACGAATAGCCCCAGCGCTGTCGTGAACACTGCCACAAGACACACGCCCACCGTCCAGATCCTCAGGAACGTGGTGAACCCCGGGTCGGCGAAGGGCTTCTTGGGCGCAAAGACGAAGTACACGGTGGGCACGTTGTCGCAGGCGCCGCCGGCCTTGTTCCCGTGGTGTAGCAGCGGCCAGTTGAGAGCAGCCGTCCCAAACATGAAGGCCGACCAGATCAGGAGCCCGAGGGCCGCGGTCAGCTGGTCTTTGTAGCTCGTGGTCAGAAGGAAATGGCGGAGTGACTGCTTCGGGGCTCGCGCGCGCCGTTTGATGCGCAGTTCCTCGGACGCGATCAGGGCGACCTCCTGCTCGGTGGCTCGCGCTTCGGCGATCGTTCGCTGCGAGTGAACGAGGGCAGCGACGTAGAGATCGCGCAGTTTGTCGATGTCGGCGCGCGTCGGGGCGGCGGCAATCTCCTCGATCAACTCGGTGTTGTAGACGGTCGTGACGGCGCCTCCGTCGATCTGCACGTCCTCGCTATGGCGGCCGTCTTCAACCTCGATTTGCTCGTGCCAGTGCGAGACGTAGTGCTGGACCGCCTGGCTCAGGGCTACTTGGGCCGCATCGTGCTCCTGCTCGGCCTCCTCTGCGGCCGCGTGGAGGGCAAAGGCCTTGAGGACGTCGGCGTAGGCACGCGCTCGCGCCACGTCGAGGTCTGTGACTGCGGCCTGGCGGCATCGCTGGAGTCGTTCTTGGTACTCGGCGTCGGGTTTGGAGTGGCTCCTCCCCGCGACCACCAGTGCTTGTCGGAACAGCACGGTCAAGACAAAGTAGACCGGGTACCAGAGAACGAGCTGGATCAAGACGGCGTAGTCGATGATGATTAGGTTGTAGTCCACGACGTTCAGGAACATGGCGATGAAAAGCGATAGTGTGAGGATTCCCCATGCTCCGTGCCAAAAACGGAATTGTTTGTCGATGCCAAAGAGAACCGCAATGATCGCGGAGGCATCTGCCAAACGGTGTTAGCCATTTCGCTTCCAATCAGAGTATCGGGAGAAGCACGAGGGCACAGGCGCTGTCCCGGATATCCCAAGAGCACCCGCGAGTCTCTGGTGGCGGCGAAGGGGTAGACAGAACACGGGTTCGACATACACAAGAGGTAGAACCCGATTCGGATCCCGGCTCCGATGAGCATCTGGTCACCGAATATGTGGCAGGGCTGGAACGAGGTCACCGCACTCATCTCATCCGTCCCCACGAACCCCGTGCTGGTTACACCAACTACCGACAATGTCAGCTCTTCTCTTCAAATTGGGACATCGCGAGTAGCCTCGGAATTGGAGTGTTGCCTCCTGGGCAGGGGCCATCCGGAGCCACGGGGAGAAAAGGAGCCCGGATTTCACATACCGAAGTACCCCATCGCGCTAGGTGTTCTCTTGAAGCTGTTGGCGTTGAATTCTCTTCAGATTGCTCTCGTGATTCGGTGATAAAAGCGAGCCAAACCGGCGAGGCCTAGGAGAGGCCGACCGGGAATCAGGCCAAGGTGAACTTCACTTCGAAGCCAGCAGATGAACGAGAGAGAAATGGCGAGGACAACACCAGGAAGGGGACATGGGTCAACAAGTGCATGACTGGGTGCAAGCCTCCAACATTACCGGCGTCGAAGCATTCTCCAACCACGGACCCGAGGTTTGACAGCGTGCAGTGTGACAGCTGCAGCCCAATGTGACCCCAATGCGGCCCCAGGTCCAGATGTACAATGACGGAGCTGAAGACAGGACTCGAGCGGTAATGGTTGGACGAGTGGCATACGCCAGAGCCATGATTGGGCGCGCAGAACAATAGACTCGTTTGTGGCTTGGCGTGACTCTTTGCCCGATCGGCTGCGTGCCCAACCTCCTGCAGGTCTCGAGGCCGTTCTTGGATGGCCGACAACTCACCGCTCGGCAGGGGACAGCGCGGAGCTCACCACCATTGGGACATGGACGAATGTGGTTGGCTCGGGCTTCGGCGGGGGAGAATTTGAGGCTTGCTGCTGCCAGGTTCGGGGTTTTTCCAGCCCATCAGAGCGCGACACGGACACCGGCCAGTGTCGAGCAGCAGGAACATGGCGACGCGGGTCAGGAACGCATCTTCCAAGAGCCGGGGATGCCCCAGCTTTATCAAGCTTTCTTCCTGTTCCTGAGCAGCTTTCTCACGTTGTGTCTTGGCGTATATCTCTCCAAGTTCCGGAACTCAAAATGCGAAATCACGGAATTGCCGTTGCGATACTCCAGCTCCTGACCGCGGCGGCGGCGCAAGAGAACAACTTCTTCAAGTGGAATTCGCCCCGCGCGAACTTGACCGCCGACCATGTTCGCCGTCAGTCCCCTCCCCCCGGCTACCACCCCGAGTTCGGTGCTTGTGGAAGCGGGACGACGTGCGAGAACGCCTGTGGGCCAAACTGGGAGTCCTGCCAGGCATCGACGAGCCTCTCGCTATTCTGCTACAACAAGGTCGATCTGAAGCAGACGTGCTGCGAGAACGGGTCTGGGCGTGGGTCACTTGGTTTCTTTTGGATCGCTAATCAGAGCTGACTCACGAATAGGAGCCTGTGACGATGGCTTTTATTGCGCCTGGCAAGAGTTTGGTGGGAAGGTCTGGTGCTGCGAGAATGTAAGTGCGCCCCTCGACTCCGTGGTGCTCTCGCTAACGATGGAAAAGGGTCAAAGTTTAGAAGAATGCGGCGTGCCGCAGTCGAGTTCGTCCACGACCAGCTCGCCCACATCCTCCGGGGGCCCCTCGACGACGACATCTGCTTCCTCAACCTCTGCTTCCTCGACCACTGAAAATACCAGCAACACAGCCACTGGAACCGAAACACTTTCCACCACCGGCTCATGTCCCGCAGAGACCGTGACTAAAACTGTCATATCCACCATCAGCATCGCGGCAACCACTGTGACAGTGACAGAGCCGGGCGGCGACTGTTCCCCGTCAACGTCTTTGTCGCACACCAGCCACCCGCACAGCACGTCAGGGTCGGGCACAATTACTGTGCCGCCTTTGTCATCCTCGACGTCTCATCGACCACCAGTATGTTGCTCCTCGGCTTATGTGCCCACGGAACAATCTGCATTCAGTCAGGCTGACTTCTTTGTGCGCAGATCAACACTACAACCACGAGGACAATCGTGACAGCCGGCGCCGGTGACCTGAGCGTCAACGCCCTGGGGTTTGCCTTGGTTTTGCTGCCGCTTCTTTGGTTCTAGACTCCCTCCCGTTTCACTTGAACCGGCAGATGAAGGACTCCGAGGCTTCGTCCGGGTGGTGGATTTCTCTTCTTGACGTTTCATTACAGTTGGATACCCTTTTGAGTCGGATGGTGGCTTGATGCGATGATAGACCGCCGTACTAGTAATATTGTGCCTATTCATGTTTCTGTTCAGGAGAAACGCAAAGACTTGAGTTCGCTTAGCTGTGTCCAGTGCCCCTGACTGACTGCCTTGGGACTTGGTAAACCCAATCGTGAGAAACCTTTTTACCAGAGGGGTTATGACTACTCGATCAAACAAGAACCGGTTTACTCTCCACACATGGGTTGTCTAGGAAGAAAGAGCAGACTGCCTACTCGGAACTCCTGAGTCGGGAGAGCCGTTTAGCCTACCGCAACTCGGCTATTACCGTGTTAGGACGAACAAAAAGACCCATGGACAATGATTATCGGGATCAATGATAGTTTTGCTCCTATGATGACGACTGGTTCTAGGCTTGGGCGCCTCTTTAGGCTGCCTCCTAGTCATGTCAGCCCAACTTCCCTACTGCGAAGTACTTCCATGACTTGGCCTATCTGTCCGTCTTTACATCTTATGGGTTGAGAAGAGACATAATACTAGTACAGTTATAATGATTTTGGAACATTTCATCCGTGGACAAAGACTCAGAACTTGTTCCGTGTTTTGTATCGTATTCATATGCTATTTGAGAGTCCACTAGCAACAGTCGTACACAGTATATCTGAGCTGATCTCTCGATATACACGACAGTCCAGAAACACCACAGTTAACGTATATTATCACCGAGTCGTACATATCAGTGGGTCGTACACGTCTTGGCGC
>MU854698.1:0-10746 GCA_033296685.1 Parachaetomium inaequale | reverse complement strand
GGGGGGGGGGGGGGGGGGGGGGGGGGGGGGGGGGGGGGTGGGGGAGGAGGTTGGGGAGGGGAGTAAGAAGGGGAGGAAGGAGGGTGGGAAGAGGAAGGGGGAGGGAAAGAAAGAGAGTAGAGGAGAGAGCAGCCGAGGCTGGGGGGGGAGAGAGCAGCGAGGAGGTACCGGGGGTGGTCAGCAGGGATGGGGAACTGCCGGAGCGGAATGGGCTTTTGGGTGTCTTATGTCTTGATTGGGGGGTTATGCTGTTTGTTGCGTTGTCTATTTATGTTATTCTTTCTTTTTTTTTGGTACGGTTTCTACGGAAGTTGTAAAACAGCGGCCCCGGTGTGTTGAGTTTCTTTCTGTTGTTAGTGTATCAGCGAGCTTTTTTGATGTGTTTCGGTATATATACTTGGCAATCGTGTCTTGTCTGTCCTACTGTGTCTGCGTGTCTGCTGTTTCTACCAGTGTTGTATGTATTCATTCACGCAGGTTGTGGTGGGTGTTTGTTGAGACAACGCTGTCGCATGTATGTAACGGGAGCGGGCTGGGCTGATGTCCCCGCTCGTTCTGATCAGAGGATCATAACCATTGCCCGCCGTGATGGTGTTTGGCAGACATGCAGGAGCTGCTCGGCAGGATTCCGTTGCCCTCATTCTCGTGGTTTGGTGGCATGAGAGATCAGAGCAAGGGACGGACAGAGCAGGTTGGGGTTGGTTTCGTCCGGATGGGCAGAGGCGAGGGGCTGTCGAGGGTACCTTACGGTAGCTACCAGCTGGGACCGCGCCAAACATGGATCAAACTACGGAGGTCCGTTGACTGCCTGCTCTCATCAAGTCAACAAACACTAGGCTCGTGATGCGCTTCTCAATTCCAGCCTAACCCATATCTGTAGGGCCATATAAACAGCTCAAATTACAGCAGTGGTATTCCCCCGTATAGAATAATTTCCCAGATTCCTTCTGTAAGCGTGAATTGGTCCCGGGACCTCTGATCGTCATGGACAGACATTACGGCGGTTTGAATCTCCGGCTGTGCCGTCATGGAGACGGGATTACCTAGTTACGGAGGTCCTGTCCCTTTCTGTGTTGATTGCAATCCGGACTTCACTCAGGAGGCTTTTAATCTACTACCCATTACTTATTTTCTTCATGAACCTCAAACTTCTTGACACATTTATCGATTTCCTTTTTTTGACAAGACAATCCAAGCAGTGATACGACCTCGAACTGGTGCAGGAATCCGTACATTCCTAGCATGGTAACAGACGACCGTATGTGTTACGGCGGTTCCAATCTCCGATTCTGCAAGAATGGGCCAAGATACGGAAGACGGTAGCTCCACTAATTCCCCTTGATTATCAGAACCTACAAAGGTTGATTGAGTACGGAGTCCTGTACAGTCTACTGTCAACTCCGGTTCTCAACTCGAGACTCTCCCTCTTTTTGACCCCCTTTCGTACTAGTACTTGTCTCAAAGTTAAAGCGGTTTTATTACCAGCCACAGGTCTCAAATGTGCTTCAATCACCAGGTATACCCGGCCCGGGTTGATCAATTCGAAGCCTGTTGTTTTATTGTACAATACAAGTCGACATAATGTTAAACTCTCCACCGTAGCCACTGAACTGAAACTGCAGTTCAGCTGCTGCTGGCTAACTAACTCTGCCAATAACTATGGAATACTGGAGACTAGTCTGTCGACTACAACCTTGACGTCCTCGTGCTGAGATACCTAACTGACAGTGTCTGTGCTCTTTGACGCCCTCCGAGCAGTAAAACACAACCACTCCAACCAGACTTTAGCGTGACCGAATATGTGGACGTTTAGTTGCCAATACTTGTACGGCACGGACAGAATACTAGCAATGGGACAGGCAGACTGTATTTACAGATACTATCACGCTATCAAGTCCACACCGTTTCGCTCATGTTACTAGAGTGAGTGTCCTCAACTCACACTCCCTCCCCAACCCAGTTAAGATAGGTAAACCTACCCCCACTGCACCAAAACCTGCTTCTTATTCTTCTTCTTCCCCCCGCCTCCACCACCCCCAGCACCCCCTTGCCCCTGCCCCTGCCCCTGCCCTTGCTGCTCCCCTTCCCCTTCCCCTCCCTCCCCAACACCTCCCTGAGAACCACCACCAGCACCACCGCCCCAACTAAACCCCGTCTCCCTCGCCATCCCAAAATCCCTCCTCACCGCCCGCCCACTCCCATACCCAAAAATAGTCGTCTGCGGCCTTGGCGCGGCAGGCAGCGCGGGGAACGCGTCCTCGTTTCTGGACAGACCGCCGCCAGTTTTCCTCCCCGGCGCAGCACCACCGCCACCACCACCAGTTTGCCTACTAGAAGGGGTAGCAGACCCGCCAATCCAACTCGGCTGTTGCGCCTGTGACCGGCCGGAGCCAGGTAAAGCAGGAAACGCAGCAGATGACGACGAAGGCGCAGCCGGTCGGGATGACGGCCCGCTAGAAGGCGTATACACAGACGGCGTGGTAGACGACGCAGACGCAATCGACATGACGGACCCGACACTTCCCCTCCGCGTACTATTTTTCAGTTTCAACACCCTCGTCGAATGGCGCAGCTGCGCGGCGGCCACGTTCGCAGGCGCAGCAGCAGTTTGACTACTACCCCTACTAGCAGCCGCCGCCGCCGCCCAGCCCGTGGTCGACGTCGTCGCGCCGTGCATGCCCTCGAGCGAGGGTAGCGACGGGTAGTCCTCGTTGATGGCGCGCCAGTTGTGCCAGGCCTTGCGGAGGGCTTCGGCCTTTTTCTTGTCGTCGAAGAGGTCGGCGACCTCGCGGACGAGGGTACCGAGCGCGGTGGACGAGGTTTCCGAGAAGAGGGCGAAGAAGGCGTCGATGAGCTGTTCTGGGGTTAAAGAGCCGCGGTTGTAGGTCGAGATGTGCGCGCGGAAGGTGGCCATCTTGGTGGCGTCGTTGGCGAGGAGGTTGGCCGCGCGCTCGACGACGGCGCCGTGCCGCGTCAGGCTGGCGCGCTGCTCCGGCGTGAGGGTGGAGAGGTCGGTGACGCTGAGGTTTTCCATGGCGTCGATGATGGGTTGGCCGGGCGGGATTCGGGATTGTGCCTGGGGGGCGGCGTTGGCGGGCGTCGGGCGAGAGCCCGGGGGTGTTGGTCGGCTCGCGCCCAGTGCCATTTGCCGCTGGAAGGCAAGCTCGTCTCGCCGCAGCGGTTGCGCCGAGCTGACTGGCAGCGGCTCCGCGTTCGGGTCCGGGCCGCGCCGCCGCTGCTGCTCTCTCGCGCTGCCTCCACCCCTCCTGTCCTCGTATCGCTGCCGCAGGTCAAAGTTGGACAGGTCGACCGTCCTCGCGTCCCGCCCCTTGGCGAGCGAGCCGCCGTGCTCGCTGAGCTGGTGGGCCTTGAGGTCCATCTCTGACTCGAACACGACAAACTTCTTCTCGAGGCACTCGCGGTCGGCGCAGATGTAGTGCTCCTTCTTGAAGTGCTCCTCGAGGGCGTTGTAGTCAAGATAATAATGCGGCTGGCGCGAGTCGCGGCGGTCGCAGATGAAGCAGCGCTCGTGCTTGTTGCGGCAGTGCTCGTACAGCTTGTCGCTGTCATAAAAGCGGGCACCACAGAAACCGCACAGCGGGTGGCCGCGGAAGCCCGTCTGGTCGACGGCGCCGGGCTTGTCGTCGCCGTGGCGCATGTGCTCGGTCAACTCCTTGTCGGCAAACATGTCGTGCTCGTGCGTAAACACCTTCTTGTTGCGGGTGCACAGGTCGCACATCTTCTTGCTGTGGACCGTCTTGACGTGGCGGTGCAGGTCGTGCCAGCCGAGGCCGGCAAAGTCGCACTCGGCATCGGGGCAATTGTAGCGCAAGAGGAGAACCGTGTCGCCCACGATGTCCTCGCCGGCGTAGCGGATGCCGATGTTGTCGTCGGTGCTGGTGATCTCGGCGTCGGCGTACTCCTCGAAGCGCTTGGTGCCGTCGTCGGTGAAGATGACAAACGGGGCGGATGTCTGCAATCAGTCAGTCAGTCTAGGTTTTCCTTATACAGAGTCAGTCTACCTACGCGGCAATGCGGACAGTCCTTGTTCTTGTACAGCGCGCGCAGGCGCAGAGCACAGATGTGGCAGGTGATGTGGTTGCAGGGGGCGACCGAGTGGTGGCTGATGGGGTTGGCGCAGATGAAGCAGACCTCGACGTCGCCGTCGGCGCCCTCGTCCTGGGTGTCGTTCTTGACCTTGAAGTTGGGGAGCTTGCCGGCCGGCGGTGGCCTGGGCTCGTCGGCCGCGGGCTCGTCGGCGGCGGCCTCGGCTGGCGCGTTGTGGGTGCTGTGGTGCGCCCCTCCTGGGCCTCCTCTGCCCCTCCCCCTGCCGCGGCCCCTTCCGCGCCCGCGTCCTCTGCCCCTGTGGCCGTCGCCGCGGGGTCCTGACGGCGCGTGATCCGGGGCGCCGCCGGTTGCTGGTGCGGCTGATCCAGTCGACGCCATGCCGGGTTGGTGCTGCGTTTGCGGGAATGTGCGACTCGTGTCGTGGTCTTGTCGCTGAATACCGAGGTACCTAGTTTGGTATACCTGATAAGCCTGAGAAGTTATGTGTTGCAAGTTCGCTAGGTGAGGATTCGTAGACGCTGGGCCGGGTTTGAGGCGAGTGTAGGAGCTTCGGTGTCTGCTCTGCAGCGTCGACGTTGAAGGGATGGTGGGGTCGGATGCTCGGAGCTTTGGGGTTTTGAAGGGCGAGCGAAGGCAAATGTTTTTTATAACAGTGATTGGCAGCCTGGAGGAGGGGTCCCACAGCGGGGCGAGCCGGGGTTGATCATCCAGGGGTTCGCCGTGTGTGTCATACAAGTCCCTTCCCTCCTTCCTTCAATCAGGTAGGTAACTTCTGAGAATTTCCAGTTTTGGACTCTTTGAAGCAAATAATGCGATACAGTGCGTGACTCGTCCAAACTCCGCCCCAACGTACTCAAAGAGGCACACCCCGAGGCTTTCCACGCCTTGTTCTGTCTCGACTCGGGAAAAGAAGGCGGAGTGAGCGCAGTTACCAAATGGCGTCACTCTGAGTCTCGGTTAAAATGGCCCCATGGTGTCTGAAATATTCTCCATCTCGACGCATATTCAGAACCATCCATCACCAAATCACAACCAACTGGTCAGGTCCACGGCGCATCGTTTTGACCTTCTTCTCGCCTACCAGGATAGACGTGCGCCAACCGCTCCCATGTTTTTGCCCGCCCTTGCCGCATGCGAGCGGACTACACAATACAAAATACGGATGCTATGCCAAAAACGGTGTCAAATCATCCATCGCCGTGGTGTCCCCGGCCGAGTTTTAAGTCCCTTGCCGCCAAATAGCCTTTCTGCTTATCCACGGCGTGCAAAGATCGGCCCGGCCCGGCAGAAGGATTATGCCAATAACGGAGATATAAGAGGAAGAAGGTGGAATTCCCAGGGGTACCTGTAAGACGCCGTCCGAGTTTGCCACTCGGCAGCCTTGAATGTGGCCCGGGTAGAATTGGAGTCCGCCGGCATCCCGAATCCGAAAAAGATGCCGAGTGAGAGCAGAAGCAGGAACCCGGATGCCTAATGTATGAACAGAGGAAAAAGAAAAGGCATAACCGCATTATCCCTGAGCCAAGGAGAGTGTCCCAAGACGCCGTGCACCCGCAAAGCCAACCCGATGCCCGGCCCCGCCATCACTCCTCGACGGGGTAGAGCTGGCTCCCGAGAAGCTTGTTCATGGAGAACATGTTGATCTTGTCCTGCTTGAAGACGGCGTGCAGCTTTTCGTCGCACAGGATCTGGCGCTTGTCGTTGGGGTCCTGGAGCTCGTTGCCCTTGATATAGTCCCAAAGCTTCTTGACGACTTGCGGGCGGGATAACTAGAGGGGTTGGTCAGCTAGGCCAGCCCACAAGAAAAAGAGCGGCACCTACCTGGCTCTCCCCGCAGACGTCCGCCAGCGAGTGGCTGAGATTGAACGGCTTCTGGAAGCCGCCCCCGGCCTTGCGCTTCGGCTTCCCGCTGGCGTCCGAGTCCTCGGCGTTGCTATCGTCGTCGGAGCGCACCCGCTTCGTGCTCTTCTTCTTGGTGGTCTTGGTCTTGGCCTTGGGCTTGCTGGGCTTCGCCGTGCCGGCGCCGCGCGTCACCCTGCCGCGCGACAGTCTGTTCTCCTGCGCCTGGAGCTCGGCGGCCAGGCGCGCGTCGGCATCCTCGCTCGAGCTTTCCCGCTTCTGTTTCTTGCTCGCTGGGGGCAGCGAGACCTCGATCCCGCCGTCGGCGACCGAGTCGTCCCCGGAGGGCGAGTGCCCGTTGGCGCCGTTCGCGGGGGATGTCGGGGTGGGCACCTGGGCGCCCTCGTCCGAGATGGCGTCGAAGCGGGCCTCGATCAGGCGCTTGATGGCATCCTGTTTTGTGGGGAACGGTGTCAGTACGGTGGCCTAGCCAGGCAGCGTGCGCCCGACACGAACTTTCTGGTCGCTGAGGTCCTTGTCGACGGCCTCCTCCAGGCCCTGGCGGATCTTTTTGCGTGTCACCGTCTCGAGATCGGCCGCGGCAAGGATGCCGTCAATGACGCGGGTGTAGGCCGTCTTTTCCTCGTCCGTCACTGCCGCGGGTTAGCAGGCGGCAACCACAGTTTCGCGCCGAGCAGCTGCCCCGATCCACGTACATGGGGCAGACATGGCGCCGGGGCGGGAGGGCGCATCAATTGCCGCCGGGTGCGTGTGCAGCAGTGCGATGGATGTGGCGCGGCGTGTTTTCAAAGTCTGGGATTTGGTTGGGGCTCAGCGAGATTCGAACTGCGGCGGCAAACGATTGAAGATTAAGGCCGGTGCGGCAAGTGATTAGGAAGTGGGCAGTGTTGCGCAAACAACGTGGGCACAGGCAGATGCCAGAAAGAAGTGATCCGAGGTCGCGAGCGTGAAGACCCCAAGAACTGCAGAGTGGAGAGGAGTGCTGACTGCGGGAGTCTGCGCGAGTCTGAGCGCCCAGCCCCGGCAAGGCTGACAGATAAACGGGAGAAGGCGAACGGACACAGGGCAGGGTCTCCGGCTGATGCAATTCCAAGATCGAGCTCGGCGATACGGCGGTCCGGCTGAAGCTTGACGTTTGGGCCGGTGACGGCAGGTGCTTGGAAGCTCAGGTGCCAGATAGGGACAAGGTGCTGTTGGCGGCTGCGGCTCACGACCCGGGCAGGGCACCATGAGGCGCGTGGCTGGAAGTGGGGAGCGCTGCCCGTCATCCCTTGTCCAATCAATTCTCCGAATCGCACGGCAGTTCTGCAAGAGTCGCAGCCTGATGCCACCGCACGTGACTGGCTCTGCCAAGCCCGCCCTGGCCCTTCTGCCGAGCCAAAAATGGAAGCCCCGCGCTCGGTTGTCTCGGCCGGAGTGTCCCGACTTCCGAGCGCTGCCGCAGCAGCAGATCCCGCCATGGGGCAACGGCCGGGTCCGAGACTCCTGACTTCCCTCCAACCCCCACGGCAAACGACATCCTGGACTTTTCTGCTGACTTGCATTTGTTAACCGCGGTTTGTTTGACGTGCACAGTTTCATTCTCATTTGCTCCGTGAGTATCGACCGCATTTTATTTTACCCTAGCAGACACAACCCAAAATTCAATCGTCGAATTTGTTGACAGTTTGGAACTTGCAACCTGAACGGGGTCACTACCACCACATGCCACGTCTTCTCCCTCTGCATTCTTCAAGTTCCTTCATTGTAGTAGCACCCAGACCACGGGTTCAAAGCTAAGTCTCAGAATACGACATAGGTATTCCTACTTTTCCCTTTTTTCATCTTTTCCCTTCTGTGCTTTGAGTTTGGAAGTATTAGGGACTCGGGAATCGACATTTGCCACAACAAACGACGATTGAACTATGATTCCGGCCGACCTCCCAGGTCTTTCCTCAAGATCCAACCCGGTTCCCACAAAGCCTTCCGCTGCTGCTGCCTTGCATGCCCCAACACGCGGGAGGGCCATGCGGGGTCAAGGTCGGGAATACTTCCCCGGCCAATAAATGCAGCCAGGGCCCCCAACTCGGTCAGTTCTCCTCATGCTGCAGAGAGGATCATGTGCAGGGTGTTTTTGGAGGCGTATATATTTCCGGAGCTGCGTCCGCTCATGCTCACTTCAAGTGTTTTTGATTTTCAATCTCCTTTGCGGATACAGCCTGCCAATTTCAAGCCTGCTTAACTAACCCCTCTCCTCAACAAGATACTCTTTTCAGATACTCCTTTTTTGGTTACTCCTTTTTAAGTACTGTCTTCAGTACTCCTTTCAAACTACCCTTTTCAACCACCCCCTTTCACATCCACCACCCACCCACCCAACTCAAAAAAACCACCAACAATGACAACCCCCATCCCCCGCCTCCCCCCCTCCAACATCAAAGTCCTCATCGTCGGCGCCGGCTTCGCAGGCCTCACCGCCGCAATCGAGTGCCACCGCAAAGGCCACAGCGTCCTCCTCCTCGAGAAATCCCCCGACCTCCAACCCCTCGGCGACATCATCTCGTTCGGCCAGAACTCGTCCCGCTTCTTCGACAAGTGGCCCGGCGTGCGCAAGGCACTCGACCCGATCACCCATAAATCGGAAGAGTTCCACTTCCATGCCTGGGACGGCCGCTTCGTCACGACGCAGTCTTTTTGGGGGGAACATCAAGCGTGGGGACAGAGGGTGAACGGGCATAGGGGGGAGATTCACAGGGTTGTGTTTGAGCATGCTGTTGCCAGGGGGGTGGATGTGAGGCTCGGAAGGAATGTGGTGCGGTATTTTGAGGAGGGGGGGGAGGGGGGGTGTGCGGGCGTGGAGACGGAGGACGGGGAGCGGTTTACCGCGGATGTTGTGCTCGCCGCCGAGGGGGTGCGGTCGCGCGGACGGAGGCTGGTGCTGGGGGTCGAGGATGACAAGCCGCTGCCGAGCGGGTATGCCGTGTTTCGGACGTGGTTTGCCGCGGATGAAGTGAGAGAAAATGACAAGACGAGGCATCTCGTTGCGGACGGGGACTCGCATAATGGGTGGATTGGGGAGGACGTGCACTTTTTGGCGGCGGCGATCAAGGGCGGGACGGAGATGAGTTGGGTGTGCACGCACAAGGACGAGGGGAGCATCGAGGAGAGCTGGCAGTTCCCTGGGAGGATTGAGGATGTGCTGCGGGTGGTGGAGGGGTGGGATCCGGTCGTCGTGGAGCTGGTCAAGATGACGCCGCCCGAGAGACTGTTTGACTACAAGCTGGTGTTTCGGGACCCGCTGCCGACCTTCATCTCGCCCCAGGCGAGGACGGCGCTGATCGGCGACGCCGCCCACCCGTTCCTGCCGACGTCGATCCAGGGGGCTAGCCAGGCGATGGAAGACGGCGTGGTGCTGGCGGCGTGTCTGGACAAGGCGGGCAAGGGGCAGGTGCAGGAGGCTGTCCGCGTGTGGGAGCGCATCCGGTACGAGCGCGTGCACAAGATCCAGCAGACGGGCGTCTCGACGCGCGAGCAGTGGCACAAGGCGGACTGGGACGCCATCTGGAAGGACCCCGAGTCGCTGCACCTCAAGCGGGAGGCGTGGATTCTGGATTTCGATGCCGAGGCCGATGCGTATGCGTCGTATGATGCTGTGAGGGAGAGGCTAGCCGGGGAGCAGGCGGGCTGATGTGGAATGGCCCGACAGCATATTAACACAATGATGGCAGTGGTACTGGGATTACAAATAGTCTCTGGAAAGCATTGCCCTCGGGACAGAATAAGTTTGATTCATCAAGAACCTAAAACTATTCCCACACACTTTCGCATTCTCGAGGATTCGGGGGTGTCCCAGCCAGCCCCCTTCGCACCGATTTCATGATGGACATGTCACAAGGGGTAACCAGCCCCTTCGCTCACTAATCTGATCCCGGTGGTCCTGCCACAACAAACTATACCCGCAGCACCCTCCCATCCAATCTTTGATACCGGCGCCTAGTTGTCTCCCTAGAGTTTCTAGCATATCCTCTCGAGGACACGTTCTGCCGAACATCGGAGCGCCCAACCCGGTCCCGTGTATTCCTAAGCTGTCTTTCCTGCGGCTGCTGTTGCTGCTGTTTCTGGTCACCGGCAGCCAACACCAGACGGTGGCCCCGGGCCGGCTCCCAGAGGGTCTCCAACGCGAGGAGACGGTGCGGGTGCTACCGAGGCACGGGGCGGATGTCAATGCGACCGTCAAGACGATGGGGACCGTAACGAGGGGGTCCTCGGCGCGTAAGATGTCGAGGCAGCCGGGCATCACAACGCTCTTGTTGGAAAATTAGCCGGGCATGGGGAGCTGCCACGGCATAGTGACACGTGCCGTCAGGGAGTAGGCGCGGAGGAGACTAACGTGGACCTAGGCTATGCCCTTCACGAGGCTTCCCGGCCTACAACCAGACACTGTCCAGCATTCGACTTGAAGACGCAGCAACAGGCCATCATGGACCTGCCCCTGTCTTCTCTCCATTCTAAAGCGTGACCCAGTGCTGGCTAGCAGGTAGCTACAGCGACGGCTCCGTACTAGCCAGTCAGCTCATGTTTGTTTTAGTCTCAACCTCTAAGGTCCTGCGGTGCTCAGTCTTCTGAATTCCCGAGCATAGCTACCTAGGTAGGCAACGTCGAGGACTGAGTACATGATGCAGCAGCGCCGTACGTGGGTTGTCCCTCGGCCACAGGCCCGTCCTGTTGGGCCGGTGCCTCGGTTAAGGGAGCCAGGAACCCAGCCTGGGGCAGCTAGAGCTGACATTTCAATTCTTATTCATCCTTATAGGCTACGAGATCACATCTCTTTCGGTTCCC
>MU854697.1:0-17438 GCA_033296685.1 Parachaetomium inaequale | reverse complement strand
TTTTTTTTTTTTTTTTTTTTTTTTTTTTTTTTTGCGATCCTTCTCCTTCTCGAACCTGACCTACCAGCCGTTGGTATTCAGCAACCGGCTGCCATTGTTCCCTCCACTCGAGTTCGAGTCCTGTCCGAGCCACTTAGTTACTCGGCTGCCGGAATGCAGGAACCCGTGTCTCGGGCGGACTGGAGCTGCTCGGGGGCCCAGGCAGGGCCAGAAAGTTGCAAACCGTCCGCCACCTTGTACGACGGAGCATGCAATCACACTCTCGTGATGATTAGCACTGCTCTTTGCGGGGTTTGCTTTTTGGCTAGGAACCGCCCGGATCGAGTATTAAATACATTGCCCTCCCTTGCCTCCTTTGACACCTCTCTGCAGCAAGTCTTGGCCGAGGGAGCGGGACAAGACAAAGAAACCTCAGCACGTGGCTCGAAATCAAGTCGGCCATGTCCGGGGTATTCGTGGTCAAAAAAGACTGATCCGTTTTTTAGTTGCTACCCGATGAACAGCAGGAGGTCATTTTGCTGGGGGATGAATCTCTGGGATGAGGTCCTGTGTCTGTATATGCTGGTCCGGAGTTACGCACGACGTCCAGTCCAGAACCAAGCTATTTTGTTGAACCCGGACCGAGTAGAATGTCTTACTCTCCCTCGACCCTCGACTCTAGGTATATAACCAACCGCTATCCGTACCCGCGCATCATCTTGACAGGACGCTGGCCGCCCCCAACCGAGCCTCATGCACCCAATCAACCATTTTTCGACATGCTCCGAATGCCCGCCAAGCAAACATGGAGCAAGGCAAGGCACCGCACGCCGCCTCACTGCATGGTGGGCAACTGCATTTGCCCCAAACACCAACGCCAACATACTCGCCCAACGGTAAGAGAGTGTGGCACAATTAAGCAGCCAAGTGGCACTGGCCACAGAGTCAGCCAGTCGATGAGGAGGACATGATCACGGTTTTGAAATAGGTTGGTTGCATACCTAGGTACGGCTGGATATCTGATATCATGGGCAGAAACCGCTCAACCAAACGTCTAAACGCCGTATACATAAGCCGTGTCCTATCCCCGGGAATATAGAGCCTTCCACAAGTAAACTATCAAGAATATATAAGAACGGATATCTGAACAAAAATGAAAAAGAGACTCGAGCTAGAACCCCCAAAAGCCCCACGGTTTATGGCTTCGGACTAGGCCTGTAATACCCCTCGTGCCCCGGTGCCCACGACTCGCGTCCCTGATACCCCGGGGGCGGCGACTGTGTCGGCGGAGGAGCATCCCCCGTAGGCAGCTCCACCGGCGCCTGGAGAAAAGGCGTGTACTGATCTGCCCTGGGGAACGAATGGGGCGGCCTAAACAACCCTTCGTTAGAACCACTCGCCCAAAAGAAACACCGACATCAGACAGGAAGAGAAACTCACGGATAAATCCCCTCACCATACCCCCCATGCCCATGCCCATGCTGCCCCGGATGCCCAGCCGCCGAAAACCCATAAGCCGGCAGCGTCCCGGCAGCCCCCGGCGGCCCAGGCGACGGCGTCGTCCCAGCATACGGATACCCAGCACCAGCACCGGCATAAACCGAGCTCCTCACCCCATCCTGCCCGCCAAAACTCGCCATGGTCGCCTGCCCAGGACTCTTGAGGTTATTATAACTCCCAACAACGGCCCCCCCATTAGCATAATTCGCCTCCACCATATCCGGCGACGCCGCCCCGGCCCCATGCCCACCCGCACCACCACCACCACCCGCAGCAGCAGGCTGCAGCCCCGACTTGCGATACGCCTTATCGAACCCGCCGCGCCGCCCACACAAATACACCAGCGCAGCGCCCAGGATCAACACCGCGGCCGCGCCTATCGCAATACCCGCTATCGCGCCGGCACTCAATCCCCCACCGCCACCCCCTGAGCCAGAACCAGAGCCGGGGTCGGTAGAAGCATCAGGCGGCCCGCCTCCCGGCGTCGGCCGCGGCACGGGCGTCTCAGACGGGAACGGCTCGCCGGGCATGAGCTGGTAGGTGGCGTTGTCGGCGTAGGCGAGCTGCCTGGCGAGGGTCTGGGTGGAGTTCGGGTTGATGACGCCGATCATGCTGTAGTCGATGCAGGAGCCAGGGGCGGCGCAGTAGAAGAAGATGGGGGCTGTGTCGTTGACGCGGACGGTGTAGGAGGGGGGCTGTTTTTGAGAGGGTTGTTAGTATTATGATGAGGAATGGGGGGATATGAGGGAGAGGGGGGGGGAGGGGATGGGGGTGGTGGTGCTTACGTCGTTGGAGATGACCTGGGGCGCAATGATGCCAGAGTAAAAGCCTGGCTTCTCGAGGTTGGCGTACTCGTAGGGGATGCATGGCCAGCCGAACTCGGCGCGGGCGACGCGGTCTGTCCGGGCCATGTTAGCTAATTCTATCTTTCGAGATCGGGAGCAGCTCGGGGGCATGAGCACTCGTTTAACATACGTGGATTGTTACCGGCCGGGTAGAAGTTGAACTCTAGACGGTGTAAGTCGACGCTCACTAGCCAACGGGGGGATCGACAACTTGGACTCACTGATAATGTCGCCAACATTGGCCTCGGTCTCATTGGGAGTAAAGACATGCCCGTTCTGCAGCCTCATCAGCCGCTATTACCATCCAACATATGCCGTCAGTCTTACCGCTCCGACATGTATGGTAACTGTTGCTCGCCCAGACGAAGCGGAGGTTGTGCTTGACCTGGGAGACCTCGTTGTTGTCGCGGTCGGGACGGGTACGGGTTCCTGGGCCACCGCTGTGGCTGCCAGAGCGGCGAGCACGCCGAGTACCTGTCGGGCGATCATGGCCGTGGTGTTGTTCCAACCTCGGCGACGGTAGGTATGCTTCGAGGTCGAGAGCGGTGTCGGGTGCCGGAACGACGCAACCAACAGGAACAGGAACAGAAAGAAAACAGAGGCGGCGCCGCACCTTATCCTTCTAATACGGGTACCTAAGCCCACTCCCGGGTTCCCTGGCAGCAGGAAAGCTGTTGGTGGTCTCGACAGGGGGGCCAGATGGCTTGTTGGGTGAGATGTGCAGCCCGGTGGGGAAGCGCCAGGGAAGCGCAGCTCAACCAGCTGGTGCATGCAACGGACTCGAGCCTGGTGTGGGACGTGGTGTGTTGGTTACATTAATCTGACGGGGGCAGACAAAAAGAAGACCAGTTTATGTCAGACTAATGATCGGGAGTTCTCATATTTCTATGGTCAGGGTGGCAGCGTCTGAGGGCCGGGCAGCCCCGAGCCGGACAACGCTGCCATGTGGGAACGCCGAACCAGGTGAAGCAGTCCCCGGATGTCTGCTGAAGTTGTCGACAAAGCCCGAGACAAAGGCTGTGAGTGCGGTGGCACCATCCCGCCCTCGACACGAGGGGAAGCAAGCAGTCTGACGGCACGGAGGAGGGGATGTCCTTGACACTGTGGGTGGTGCAACGCAGAGTCGGCCCGCCGCCCATTCAGCGTGCAGGAGTGCCGTGTTCTCGCTTCCACCCCAGTGGGAATAGGTTCGGCAGTGGATGCATCCATTTCAACCTGAGACCAGGCGCCGGCCAGGCGCAGCATGGGTTGTATATTTGGACGGGCTCCGCGAGGTCGGAACTGTCAGCAAAGCCGCAGGGCTGAGGCAACAGCCACAAGATCGCTGTCCTTTTGGATGCGGTGCCAGCGGCTGTGTGGTGCGTCTAACACAGTACACAGTAACACAGCATTCCAGCTGTTGGTTGAAAGGGCCGAGAAGGTGTCAAGACGCCGGAAGGATCCAAACTGTTTGTCGCTTTTTTTTTAAAAAAAAAATGCGATTGGCTGGACCTTTTGACAACGCATCGGGTCGATCACCGAGGCTTTGCCGTTCCTTCTCCCACATAAAGCTCGCCAAGAAGCCCTGTTCTCCCAAGAGCGAAGCTGCTGGATCTTGTTCTTGGGGGAAGGAGACGGCTTTGAAAGAACCTCACATGAGGAAGAGACGTGCGATGCTGAGCTTCGAACGACCACAGCGTGGGTAACAGTCGTTGCTCTGGGCCTAGCGCGATGTTCAAGATGCCGGTGCCGAGCCGTTGATCGCCGGGCCGAGGTGGAGCAAGGTTCCGATTCCAACGCCGTCAATGAAGCAATGAACTGCAAGATCCCAGCATAGTTACTAGTTCATCAGAAAGTGAGAGCCGCGCCAGACGTCGAGCCATGCCGTTCCATAACCCTCGGCTGCCTGTTGTGGCTGATGCTGACAACTAGGCAAGGTAGGATGGGCATCCTCTGATGCGAATTCCTTCGCTCGGCCGATCATTGTATCCCATTCGCTGGCAGTCGAACATCAGGCGCAGCGATGGCGGGTTTTCGAGTCGGTGAACGATGCTGGCAGCGATGAGGTCAGACGTTCCGGGAATGCAGATTGCCCAACATGTGCATCAAAAATTCGAATAGGGTATAATTCAGGGTATAAAACTGCAAGCCCAACTCCACCACCTGGTCGAGTTGACCGTCTATTGGGTCTTCGCCTTTTCCTTCGTCCCGAACCACGACCTGGGCAGAATTTCGCTCTGCGTGACCAGCCTCCCCAGACACCAAAGATAGCAAAGAGCGAAGCCAGCGGCGCCGACGCCGACGTTGGCCACCACCCACAAGTCCGGCTTGTCTGGCGGCGGCTGAAGGGATCGTTCCAGGACGTGCCAAAACGCCATGGCAAGGTAAAAGGAGCCGTGAATGAAGAGAGTGGCCCATTGAGTCCAGCTGTTGCCGCCTTCTTGAAAGTAGACACTCAGCGAGGTTGGCGGCAGGCCCAGGAGGTATGCCCAGAGCAGCGTGAGCACCACATATGGCATTGCCAGATCCACCCGCTGCAGCAAAGGGAACATGGTCCAGCAGCCGAGAATGTTGGCAAACCCGACCCAGGCGCGTGTGGTCTTGTTTAGCCCGTGGCTGCCGGCAAGTAGCAGCGTCATTGGCATCAGCGGGAGCAAAACGCTCTTTTCGTGAACTTGATAGCTGAACAGGAAGAAGCCCCACGCTGTCGAAGCGAACGCCAGGGGCAGCAGTTCCCGTCTCGGCCGGAAAAAGAGCACAAGATTAGGAGGGACGATTGATGCCAATGTGGCAATCAACGCGCCGCGCTGCAGCAACTCGGTTGGGTACTTCTTGAGCTTGACAACGACATTCAGGGCGCACCAGAAGTTGGCGACCTTGTCCTCGAATAGGCCGCGAGCGAAGGGGAAGATCCGGTGTACCATCTGCACCAACTGCTCAACCACTGGGTAGTAGAAGGCCTCCGTGTCCAGGTGGTCCGCAAGCCCTTGGAAGAGAGGCATTGGGGGGCGAGGGCCGTCAATGTCCGGGCGGGAGTCGATCCCGCGCCTCACATCCGAGAGGGTGCCGATGACAATGGGCAGTATCAGGATCGCAAAGGATACGGCAGTGACTGCTGCGATGGTGATGAGACGGGGGAGATTGATCCGCGGAAACACGCAGCTCCCGAGGAGATAGGCGAATACCGAGAAGGCGTAGTACAGAGCCATCTGCTTGAACCCCAGGGCCGCCACGAAAAAAACGGCTGCCCAGAGATTGCGGCCGGCGAGTATGCTGGACATGCTGGCCACGACAAGCCCAAGCATCACCGTGTTGTACTGGAAGTGGACATGGTCGATCAGGATCGTGGCGGGCTGCATCAGGATGGCAACGAGAGCGACGGCGGCGGACCAGTTAGCGACGCCGTTCAGTCTGCTGTAGCGGCGCGCGAAGACGACGACGGCGGGGATGTAGACGAGATATTCCGACACGACCACAGTCGCCCGCATGAAGATCTTGAGCGTCGGGTCGTGCGAGCCGCGGGACGAGAAGAGGGCGAACCACGACGGGTCGATGAGCGAGCCGATCTTGCCGCAGAGCCAGCTGTGGTAGGCCGTCAGGGGTGGGTAGTCGAGGCCCCACCATTGCAGGTCGTGGAAGTACCACTGCGAGACGGGGAGCTGTGTCGTAATCTCCATCCAGTGCCTCTGCGCCTCGTAGTCGCCGAACATAGGGGGTTTCTCGAAGCCTGCCAGAGTCAGTGATGGTCTGTCCCGGTATCTTCCTCCCATAGAACATTGAGGAAACGCACCAGAGTAACCCCACAGCCCGGCAGCCCACCGGAAGAGGCCGACGGCCATCAGGATCAGGGGCAGAAGCTCCCACTGCGAGACGGTGCCCCTCGCCGGCCAGAGAAAGGCGGCAAGCGGAAACGCCGGGGCGCGCACCATGGCCTCGACGGCGCTGGCATTGCGGAGGCTGCTCGTCGCGTGGGCGGCCTGCTTGGCCTTGCGCCTTGGTTTGTGCGGAGAAGGCGAGGGCTTGGCCATTGTCAGCGGGAATGCAGCGGAAGTCGGGGAGGAGGCCGCATTGGACGTCCGGAGGGTTGTTGTCGACGTCGACGTCGGATGTGGAACTTTTTGGGAACAGCAATCTGGCCGAGACAGGGATAGGTCGAGATTCGGATGATGTGGGGACTCTGGGGAGCTCCAAAACCGACAAGGGGCCGCGTTGCAGGCCGCAGCGGCGGCGCAGCCAGGTACAGCGCCGTAACCGGGCCGGCATCAGCTGCCGGGCCGAGTGATGTCACTCTCATTTACAGGGTTCCTTGTGGATGGCCCTCATCAGACAATCGAAGCTCAAACATCCACCGACAGCTTCTAGGTATAAGCAAGTATTCATGGGTTAAATTCTAAATTCTTGTCCAACAATTCAGGATTGTATTATTACAAATAGTCCAGAAAATGCCGTACCCCTTCGTCCTCCCGACGACCTCCTCGTTCTCCTTCTCGTCGAGCTTCACCTGCGAATCGCACCCCTCGCTGCCCCTCCAAGCAAGCACCCACCGCGGCGTCGTCCGAGACACGCTCAAGAAACACAAGCGCCTCCCGCCCGCCTCGCAGGCCCCCTCCCTCTCCACCGTCACCGCGACCCTCCAAACCTACCTCCCCTACCTCCTCGCCCTCGACGCCGCCCTCTCTGGCAAGCCCACCCCCGCCGACGCACCCTCCGTCACCCCCAAGACCACCCCCCAAATAGAATGGCGCCCAACTCTCTCCAGTAACCTCCTCCCGGGCCGCGAGCCGCCGCGCATAAAACTCCACTCCCTCGACCACGAGCTTCTCTTCGCGCTCTCCACCCTCGCCAACACCCACACCCTCCAATCCCGCGCCGCCCTGCAGCCCCTCTACCAGACCACCACCGCCCCGGTAGGCACCACCCACCGCCAAACCGCAATCTCCACCGCCTCCCGCCACCTCCTCGACGCAGCCTCCATCTACGACTACCTCTCCTCCACTCCGGCGTCGTCACCCTGCCCATGCCCCGACATCTCCCCCCCAACCCTCCGCGCCCAGCGCGCCCTCGCCCTCGCCGAAGCAACCCTCCTCGCGGTCCTCAAAGACGACCCCTACCCCGCGGCCGTCGCTCAGGCGCGCAACCCGCACGACACCGAGTGGATGTACAAGGCGCCCGACATCCCAAAAGTGCGCGCGCACCTGTTCGCGCGCCTGTGCCTCGCCGCGGCCGAGCACGCCGCCCAGGCCGCTGCCGCGTTGTCCGGGTCGGGTTCCGCGAGTTCGGGGGGGAAGGTAAATGAGGGGTTTGTGCGGTACGTGGAGGACTTGAGGCGGGCGAGTCGGGCGAGGGCGTGTCGGTTTTTTGGGATTGACGCCGAGCTTGGGGGGGAGACCGGGGTTGGGATCGCGTGGTTGAGGGCGGGGCTTGGGGAGGTGGGTGTTGAGCGGAAGGGGGATGCCACGAAAAGTGGTGGCGGTGGGGGGTTGAAGGGGTTGAGGAAGGAGTGGAGTGAGCGGAGGGAGGATAAGAAGGTTGAGAGGGGGCTGGATTGGGGGGCGGATGGCGGGGTGTTGGAGGAGACGAGAGTGCTTGAGATGCTGGAGGCGAAGTGGGTGAAGCAGAATGATACGGTGAGCTGGCTGTTCCCGGTGGCCTACCTTTTGACAATTTGTCTGATATCTCCCAGATGCTTACACAGCCGATACCCCCCGTCGGACCACTGCTCGCCCAGATGCCGTCGGGGCGCGAGATCCACACCATCAAACCCTATCAGCCACCAGTATTAAGCCCCGAGGTGCTGGAAGCGATGCGGGCACCGCCTGATAGGTCGGACGAGGTTGGCAACTACCCCAGTTCGGACGAGGAAACAGCCGTAGATTCTGTCCCAGGGGCGTTTCCGGGGAGATCAGCCGAATACAGGACGGGGACACCGGGGTACTTTTGATCGTGAATCTTTTGCAGGCGAGCATGGCTTCGGCTTAGAGGTTCGTGACTCTGATAAACCGGAGTGGATTGGAAAGGATGGTTGAACGGCCTAAGAGGATAAGGCGCGTAGGATGACAACAGGATACCAAATGAAAGGAAATGAACCCCGAATGTAGACATGAAATCACAATCAAACCTCAATTAGATAGCATTTTCAGACCCAAGACGCCAAATGCGCCTGACCATGCGCTTACCCGGAATACCTTATGATACAGCCCCTCCAGATCCCTCCCTATCTACTCCTCATCGTCATCATCCTGAATGACGCGCCGTCTGCGACTCCTCGAAGCGTCGGCATGACCCTCCTCGTCGCCCTCGGCATCCTCATCCGGCTCGGTGGTCCTCTGCCGCTTCGGCCGCGGCGCCTCATCCTCTTCGTCGTCGTCATCCAGCAGATCCTCCTCGTCCTCGTCCTCCTCCACCGCCTCGCTCTCGTCGTCGCTGTTGACCAAGAAGCCGTCGTCCATATCATAGGTGTCCCCGCCACGGCGCGTGCCGCTCGGAAGGTCATCGTCCGAGTCGTATTCCGGACGACGGCGCTTCTGCTTGGCGCCGCCGGGAGCGCCGCGCTTCCTCCCGGCGCCGGCCGCACCGCGCCGGCCCTCGAGATCGCCAACGGACAGCGCGCCGCCCTTGTACCGGGCGGCGGCCCCGTCGGCGCGGGCGGCGGCCGTCTCGCGGCGGCGCTGCAGCTTGGCGCGCTCCTTCTCGGCCAGCTCGGCCTGCTTCTTCAGCAGCTCCGGGTCCTCGTTGGTGACGATGATCATGTCGGCCCCGCGGTCCTTCTTGGCGCCCGCGAGGTCGGCCATCAGCCGCTCCAGCGCGTGGTCCTGCAGCTCCTTGTTGGGGCGCACCGTGTACTGCTCCGTGAGGTGGCCGACGATCAGCAGAGAGTTAGTCGTGAGGTGGGCGGCCGCCGCGTAGTAGTGCGCGTCCTGCACCTCGCGGTAGGGCTTGTTGCGCGGCGGCGCGAGGGGCTTGGACTGGATCTCGTAGTGCTCGTCGCCGATGGCGAGCGTGACGGAGCCGTCGCTCCAGCGGTAGATGTTGGCGTTGCTCTGCATGCGGCCCGTCTTGGGGTCGCGGCGGCACATTATCGAGGGGATCGGGCTCTCCGAGTTGGCGTTTTCGAGGTCCCATCTGCTCGGCTGCCACTGGTCGGATTTGTATTCCATTGGGTTGAACTTGATGAAGTCGGGCACTCGGAGGGAGTGTAGCTGGGCGACAGTCAGCAACAGTCAACGGCGCAGGTTCCCTGGAGGCCGTCACTTACGCCGCCGTCCTTGGAGCGCGGAGTGCGGTGCCGATACAACGGAACCTCCGACACCAGCTTCTCGCGGAACTCGCGAGGCTCTTCTTCTTCGTCGCGACGGCGCGCGTCCCCTTCATCGTCTTCCTTGTCCGACGCAAGCTCGCGGTCGTCCACCAGGTTCTCAATCTCGGAAAGCGCGTCATCGCCCTCATCTCCAAAGAGATCGTCGCCTCCCTCGTCGGCAATGTCGATGGGGTCTTCGGAGTCGGACATGTTGGATGGGTCGGCGCGAGGCGAATGTGGCTTGCGGGATGGTTGTGGAAGCAATTGGTGTTTTCTGGAGGTATGCGGGTCCAAGATTCCAATCTCGCGACTCGAAGGCGATGTAAGCTGGCCGTGGTGCTATTCAAGGAGTCGATGAATGCGCGGTTCTCGCTGCAGCTGCTATTGTTCGAGGATGGCACCCTGCTGAGTCAGCCAGAAACCCCTGTTCCATTGATAACGATAAGAGCAGCCTGGAAGTGGCGCTGAAACGGCGTGGATGTGTCTCCAGCCCGAGAGCCTGGAACCTGCAACCCGAACCAATTCACCAGTACCTGAACAATTTCAAGACCACCCATTCAAACTAACGGGAAGCGGCACATTTTGGACTGTTCCTGCCCCGTGTTTGCGCTGCAGGCCCAGGCCCCTTTTCACCCTTTGTTTTTTGGTCAACTCACAGCGACAATGTCTAACCTCTTCTCTGGAATGTGAGTTTCGGTCCATCGCTTGCATCGCTTCCCCGCAGCCCACCAACACCACCCACCTCACCTCCAACACACCGCACCGTTCACACCTGGCCTGCCCGTCGAGCCGCCTCAACTCGGCCGTGCATAAGAGTGAGGCCGCTTCTTGCTGTTTATCCCCAGGGCCCTATTTGTTTGAGCAAGTGCTTCTTTGTTTATGGCGTTGATTTCTCAGGGGCTACCAAGCAGTGGCTGCTCTCAGGGGTAATGGGTGGAATGTCACCGCGAACCCCTTCTGCTGTTCCACTCAGTGTTGTGAGAACCACCGCCAGTCAACACCAGAATCCACCAGTGTGGTTCATTGCATTCGGCACTGTGAGCATGGCAGAGATGTGTCTCACGGCTGTGTTTGCTTGGCCCTCCTTATTGGACATCGGGCCCTGTCACTGCACCCAGCCTGACTTCCCAGTCAATAGCACTGCCCGCTAACTGCCGAAACAGCAACGCCCGATTCCGCGGCCAGAGAAGCCCGAACTCACCGGGCACAAGCTCTCCGGGCCCCGAGCAGCAAGCACTGGCGCAGGCGCAACAAGCGCAGCTGCAAGCACAAGCACAAGGACAAGCACCGGCCCAGTCTCCGGTCAACCCTCCCCACGGGCACCAGGGACGCCAGGGAAGCCAGTCTTCCTCCTCAAGTCTTGCAGTGAAGCTCCCGCCGCTCCCCACGTCGCCATCACTTGCTGAGACCATCGGCATGGACCAGACCAGCGGCATGGTGCCGTCGGCCGAGGAGGTTCTCGCCTCCTACCACCTCCCTCCTGTCAAGCCGCTGTGGCTGAACGCCAACTATGCGAAACACATTGTCAAGGGAAACTTTTTGACGCTGAGCGCGAAGCCCAAGACGGTCGAGATGGGGGAGTGGATTGCACACCAGGGTAAGTGCCTGCCTGGTGGGATACGGAGACTACTGGGCCACCGGCTGATCCGTTTGCAGTTGTTGACCACTGGAGGATGTTGATCACCTTCATCCGCCTGGTCCACGACAAGGAGGAGGACGGCTCTTCGATTTGCAACTCTAGGAAATGCTCCAAGATGTCAGCGGGCGGGTGAGTCTACTCAACAAATACTCGTCCAGGGCCGTTGATTATAACTTTTCCAGAAACCACTCGTTTACCTGGCTGAACTCGCGCTATCAGCCCGTCGAGATCCCGGCCTACGAGTACTTGACGCTCGTCCAGCGGTACATCTCGGGCAAGATCGACGACGGCGCCATCTTCCCCACGGACCCGGCCGGCGTCTCGTACGCCGACAACTCGGCCTTTTGCCCGCCAGTGGCCGAGTCTGGCCAGGAGTGGGTGGGCAAGCGCAGCGGGTTCCCCCAGAACTTCATGGAGACGTGCCAGACCATCTTCCGCCAGATGTTCCGCGTCTACGCGCACCTGTACTGGTCGCACTTTGACGACATGTTCAGCCTGAACCTCGAGAAGTCGATGAACAGCTGCTTCAGCCACTTCATTCTGACGGCGACCACGCTGAACCTGCTCAAGAAGTCGGACCTCGAGCCCATGCAGCCCCTGATCGACCTGTGGGCGGCCCTGGGGACCTTCCCGCAGGGGTCCAAAGCGTTTGAGATTGCCAACCTCCAGGTCGGGCAGCTGCTGGTGCAAAAGGCAGGGGGGCCGCCGGCGAACTGAGAGGATGGTCACCAGGATGGGTTACCAGGATGTGCATGGATATGAAGCAAAAGGATTTCTGCATAGCAGGCGAGACGGGAACTTGAGGCGCATTGTGATGCACCATCAAGGGCTTTGGAGGTTCATAGCAAGCAGGGTTTCTTGCCGCAGGCAGGTAGATACAGAACGAATACCCTATGGTCTATCAATGTCGATCGGATTCAGTTCAGTGGTTTCGTCGGTCACCCAGCATACAGCATACAGCATAGCACGTACATTGCATCAAAAGTCCACGGTATTGTTCTCGGGAGAATTAAATCAAGACAGTTTTCTGGACATTCATGGTTAACAGCCGATGCTTGCTGGGCCGGGGTCCCACTCTACGCAGAAACCTCGCTGATCTTGTACTCGACAATCACCGGCTGCCCGGGCTCGATGACGAACCGCCCAGACCCGACATACACCTTCTCCTCCAGCACCGCGAGCTCCTTGTTCCCAGCCTCAAACTCCACAATCGTGACTACACCCTAAATCAGCACCAACCCTTCACCAAAAAAAGGAAGAAAAAAAAACAAAAAAAAAACTTACAAGCCTCCCCAAACCCCGTCGTCCCGGCCCCCTCCTCCCCCCTCAACACCCTGCCCGCCTCCCCGCCCGTGGCGATCTTGCCGCGGTAGCTGAAGCGCAGCAGGCCGCCCGAGCGGGCGTCGCGCGCCATGCTCTGCACGTCGAGCCGCACGTGCCCGCCGTCGGCGGCCAGCTTGATGTAGTCGGCGCCGTGCTCGACGGTCGCGTCGATTTGTAGGGGGTAGGAGGGTTCTGAGATGATGGTGCTGGCGCTCGGGACGAAGGAGGCGAAGGTTAGGGTGGGGGAGATGGGTGTCGGGGGGGCGATTGCGACCTTTTTTAGGGAGGATTGGGTTAGGATTCGGTTTGTGATGGGAGGTGAAAAGGGGGGGAGTGTGGGTGGGTGAGGGAGTTGGACGTACCCGGACCGTGAAGGCGGGGATGAGCTTGGGGAAGCCGGCCATGGTGGAGTTACTGGGTGAGGAGTGGGCAATGTGAGGTGTATGAGGACGGGTGAGGACTGTGAAGAACAACTGGGGATGGCAAGAAAGGGGTTTCCGGAGATGTTGTTCGAGCTTAAATTTCCGTGAGGGGAGACAGCCAACACCAAGTGCCGTATACAGAGAGTAGGACCTCGGTTCCACCAACCACCCCTCCGCTATCGCCCCCGTCGGATGACAGGAGGGGCCGGCAAGCTGAGTGATGCAGGACAGACTCACATCAGGTACTTTTACCGGAGGTCTGTGCAATATTCAATCTGCTATAGAATAAAAGCATTCGTGTATGGTTAGGTGCTGAATGTACATTTACGGCATGGATATATATGTACGGATCCGCCTGTCTAAGGCTGTCTCCAGAGCAAAAGCCTGGATGGACGGCACTTGGGGCAGACCGCTTGGCATGAAGTTTACTACCAGGAAGTAAATGAGTGAGGGGTTCAGAACCCGTCATCCAGCTTCCATAGCAAGCATCGCGCGATCTGTCCGTGACTCGAAGGTTACCTAGGAAGGTGCTAAAAGAAAGAGCATCGCGTCGCGGGGGTTCCATCGAGAGCCCCCACACTGCGGGGGAGCTGCAGCAGCACAAAGCCCCACTGCTTGCAGCCCGCCTGGTTTGCCCTGGGCCAATCAGGGGCTGTGGTTTCTGGCGCTGCACCTTGTTTGGCTGACATCACTTGAACCTTGGCCAAGGAGCGCGCCACTCGAGCCGACCCGAGATCTACCAACGGCTCTCAACATCATCCAAGATCAATCCTACAATGCGACCGCCCTCCATCTTCTGCGGACACTACCGGCCGCCGACTCTGAGACCAGCCTAGCGAGCATCGCAGCCACTGGCACCTAGGTTCCTGGACTCGGCCACGCACGACTCGAGGCCCGCCCTTAAACCAAGGCTTCAATCTTGACTTCTCGAACCCACCCGCGGGCGTGGCCCCAATCAGACCCGCAGGCCTTGTTCTTGCTTCTGCTCCCCACAAGCTCCCACGTCATTCGATCACGGTTACTCGACCGAGAGTTCGCGGGTTTGAGGCTCCCACGTGCTTGAATAGCGACCGCGACGCCGTTGTCAGTTGAAACACGCCAGGCACCCGCCCCGCTGATTCGCCAGCCCAGCTCCGACCCGCTGTCTCGACTTCTTGTCCCAATGGACTTGCCAAAGGGACCGTCACCTCCGCACAGAGCCGGCTCGACGCCTGCTCATACCCCCAACCCCCCGTCCTCGTCTGGCCACGGCCCAAGAAGGCGCAAAAACCACAGGGGAGGAAAGAAGAAGAAGCAGAGAAGAAAGTCGTTCGCTCTCCCTGCCGACGAGATAGCACAGGACAGCGCCAACGAAGAGGGGCTGGACGAGGCCGCGCCGGGCTTTTATACGAGGCCGGGCCGCAACCTCAGTACCACAAGTATCGAGAGCGAGGCGCTGCTGGACCACAGGTGATTACTCCAATAATGTTGCGCCTGGTGCCGCCACGATAGGCTGACCACGCGAGTTCCAGGGACCAGCAGCCGTTTCTACGGCCCAGACGCCCCTCGATGATGACGACGGGCGCCTCCTTCCCGGCCCAACAACCCGCCACGAGATTGAGGGTAGCCACCAGGGCAGACAGCGACGACGAGGACGAGGGAGCGCCCCTTCTCTCCAGCCCGGTGTTTCAGAGGAGCGAGACCGTCACGGGCTATGGATCGGGCGACGCCCCGCGGAAGACCGGGCCCACGAGCCGGCGCGACTCGAGCATGGCGAGCAGCCACAGGAGGAGACAGCTTGCCGACAACTACAATGTCAACTACCCGCCCTCGGTTCCGGGGTCTCCCGCTCTCCACGCGAACGACCACATGACCATGAGCTTTGGAGACGTGCTGCTGCGTGACGAGATCGACCACGGCGAGCATTCAACAACCAGGGGGAGTGGAGACGAGGATGACGATAGGCCGCCGCCGCTGGATCGGAGGAAAACCCTCTTGCAGGCCCAAGAAGACGTGTGCTTTCCGCAAGAAGGCCTGTCTGATATTGGCGACGACGACTCTACTACCCGTGACACGGCGTACCGGCCGAGGCCACGAAGGCGGCGTGGAAAATGGCCAGACCTCTCCATTTTGGACGAATGGAGTCGATTCGAAAAGGAGGGCCGAAGCGAGGAGCGCCGCGCGAAGAGAATCACCGAACCGCAGCTTATCAACGGCAGGTTGCGGCCTGTTCACCGAGGTTGGTTCCAGGCCGAGGAGGAAGCGCCCTACCGCTTTACCTACTTCAACGAAGAGTTCCGGAGCACCATCCACAGCCAGTCTATTTCGGAACTCGTGCAACCAGGAGGCACATTCAAGGAGCTTTTTATTCCCGATCCCCCCGTCCTCTCGGACAGCTCTGACGGCGAGGAAGAGCAGGAGCAAGACCTTGATCTATATCAAGTACTAGGTGGACAGGGCGGGGACCCAAGAATTCCGTTACGGCAACCATCTCTGGCAACCACAACCCAGGACTTTGGGCGGAAACCCTCAAATAACAGCGAGGAAACCAAAACAGGGTCGGGTGAGCATACCGTGCCAGACGCTTCCAAGTCGAGTCCAAACGGAAGGACCCCAAAGCCGCCCAAATACGGCGACCGACCGGTGTGGTGGCTCGACATTCTCAGCCCCACTGAAGCCGAGATGAAGGTCATCTCCAAGGCCTTTGGGATCCATCCGCTGACGGCCGAGGATATCATGATGCAAGAACAGCGAGAGAAGGTGGAGCTCTTCCGCAACTACTACTTTGTCAACTACCGCTCCTTCGACCAGGACAACACCAGCGAGAACTTCCTCGAACCCGTCAACATGTACGTTGTTGTGTTCCGGGAAGGTGTTCTCAGCTTCCACTTCTCTGTCACACCGCACCCGGCCAACGTGCGCAGGCGTGTCCGTCAACTGCGCGACTACCTGATCCTTTCGTCCGACTGGATCTCGTACGCCATCATCGACGACATCACCGACGTCTTTGGCCCGCTCATCCAGAACATCGAGGACGAGGTCGACGACATCGACTACGCCATCCTGCAGATGCACTCGGCCGAGGACCAGGGCGCGCGGGACGATAAGCGGCGACTCACCGAGAAGCCCGACTCGGCCGAGGTCAGGTCGGCCGAGGCCGGCCGCGACATGCTCCGGCGCGTCGGGGACTGCCGCAAAAAGGTCATGTCGCTGTACCGGCTTCTGAGCAACAAGGCCGACGTGATCAAGGGCTTCGCCAAGCGCTGCAACGAGCACTGGGAGGTGGCGCCGCGCTCCGAGATCGGCCTGTACCTGGGCGACATCCAGGATCATATCGTGACCATGACCTCGAACCTGAGTCACTACGAGAAGTGAGTTGCCCCCAACCAGTTTATCGAGGTTCACAACAACAGCACACTAACTGGCGGTTGAAACCAGGATCCTGGCGCGCTCCCACGGCAACTATCTCGCGCAGATCAACATCCGCATGAACGAGCGGCAGGAGCAGACGGCCGACGTGCTCGGCAAGCTGACGGTGCTGGGCACCATCGTGCTGCCCATGAACATCATCACGGGCCTGTGGGGCATGAACGTGTGGGTGCCCGGCCAGGAGTACGAGGGCGACCTCAAGTGGTTCACCGTCATCACCGCGGGCTTGCTCTGCTTTGGCCTGGCGTGCTATCTGATTGCCAAGAGGGTGTATAATATTGTTTGAGGGGCGGCTGGCGGAGGCTTTTTGGGTTTTGGGTTTTGGGTTTTTGGTGGTTGGTCATGCGTTTTGGCGTTGGAAGGAATAATTGTTTGAAGGGAGAATTGTTTTCTCGACGTTGAGACTTCGTACATACATTTATAGGATCGTATAAATTACCACTAGGACATAGGATGGAGGACAGAATTGCATCTGCATCGGCGTTGGAAACTAGGTATACATCCAATGAATAGCAGTACATACGCACAGTAAAAGACATGGAGTAAAGTAACATTGCTGGGTTGAAACGGTTCTGCTGACACTTGATGTATACTATCGAGCGTGTCCGACGTAATCTGCATTGTTTTATAGACATTACGAGCTATTAAGGATCCTGGAATCTTTTGCGTACCACGGGCGGCAGGGTTGATTCCCCCAGCCCTACCATCAATAGACCTAATAGGTGGCCATGCCATCTCTTGCCACAATCACCCTGGCCCGAGCAGTCATGATCATCTCAGGCATTCCAAATAAGAGTCCATATATTGCATTGCACCGCATCGTTTCTCTACCTAGCCAGCCTGTCCCCAGAACGCCCAGAAGGGAAAAAAAGTACACCCGCCGGGAGGAAGGAAACAAAGCCCTAACCGCCATGCAATCAATAAGAAGAGAACTCCCAGATCGTCAACCTCTACTACCCCCTGCTCTTTCCCCCCCACATGCATGGCCTACGTGCCAGGCGCCAGATGCCAGATACCAGATGCCAGATGTCGTATGCCGTATGCCG
>MU854696.1:0-17635 GCA_033296685.1 Parachaetomium inaequale | reverse complement strand
GCGCACTTGCCAGGTGGCTGCAGAAGCCTCTGATTCAGCTGTTTCCGATGTAATTGTAGTTAGTTCCTAGTGTTGTTGTATTGCAATTGAGGATAGTTATTGAAAGGTAGTAAAAAGTGGCCGGCTCGCTTATATGGCCGGCTCGCTTATAATGTACGTTACCTAACGTTGGAAACGGAAGCCGGGAACCTATCTAGAGAGCCACCTCGTCATTACAAAACACAAAACAAAAGATAGAAACCCGTGGCTTCTGCGCACTGATATGCACGGTATTATGTTGTTTCTTGGGCGTCTCTGCACCTGAGGTTGCGCGAACACAAACGTGGGCTAGGTAGGTAGTCAAGTAACCCAAAGGTATGTCTCATGCTCGGGGATTACACTTACAAGCTTCTGCTCATCTTGCACCAATGGGTACAGGTTGCCTCGGCTAGATTAGGTTGCCCCAATTGGTGCAATCGCATTTTCATTTGAGCCGCTTATACTGCGCCCATTGGTGCACTTTGATGCATTGCCTAAGGGGGCTACAGTATTGGGTGCCAAGAACAGCCCTGTTGTCTGCGAGAAGAGATGGGAGCCATCAAGTTCTTTTCTTTTGCTTTTGCCTCACGCCAGGCACCCTCTCCCTGCCGTCATTCCTTCTCTTGAACATGTAGCAGGCCTGACATCGCCGCTCCTCCCCCGACCCGTGCAATATCTTGGCCCCCTCCTCTGACACCAAGCAATTCGGGTTTTTGCATCCATCCTTGACCATTTCCGGCTCGGGTGTCCGTTCGTTCTTGTGCTTTTGCCGGTGTATGTAGCACCTCTTGCATCGACGTTCGGCTCCCTTGCCCACGAAGTCGCCGCCCACGAGGATGACGGGCTCCGGCTTGAGGCAATTCGGGTTCTGACAGCCAGTTCTCAACTCCGCAGGTATGGTTGATGCGCCTTTCAGCGTTCGTTGCTCTCGTCGGTTCTGCTTTGTTTGGGCAAGCTGGGCAGGGTTTCGCTCGCGGCCACTGTAGGCGATGTATTGATGGCAGGGATTGCAGCGTCGATATATTCCGATGCCGTGGAACATGGTGCCAGCGGCTTCTGGTGCAGCACAGAGTGGATTTCCACAACCATTCATGCCCTGCGGCACCGGGTCGTTGCCCCTGCAGACGTTAGCGACTCAACACAGTGTAGGGATACTGGAGGACGACATACCACTCCTCAGACGGGCGCTCCTGGCCGTCATTTCCGATGCGGGAAAAATAACAAGCGTCGCAACGCCGCTCCTCGCCAAATCCGTGGAAACAGAGAGTTCCAGGGGGTCCAGTCCACTCGCCCCGCCCGCAGTTCATGCACCCGCCACGGCGTTTCAGTTCCTCCTCGTCGGTCAGGATCGTTCCGCCGTTTTGCGTCTCTCGCCAGATGCGCGCCTGGCATGGTTGGCATATCGATTCCGGGCCGCTGTTGCGGAAAACAACATCGCCATAGTCCCGCTCCCTCTTGCATCGTCGACACGGACCGCCTGCGAGGTAGGCTTGAGTCTGGCGCCTGGCCGCCTCATAATGCTGATCGCAGTGCCGACCACCTAGGTAGTCGCCCCTTGTCGCTAGAACGCCTCTGTGCGGCTTCGTACAACCAGGCCAAGCGCATCCCTTCGCGGCAGAGAACCAGAGGCCACCTTGTTTGATCGACCAAGCGCGGTTTAATCCATGTCGATTCAGGTCGGGCAAACTGGGTGCACTCGCGCGGATGCTGTCAATGAACGGCACCACGAGTGAATTGTGCCACCAGGCATCGTACGTCGCTTCTTGAACAAGTCCAAGGTACGCCTGCAGTATCCCTTCCAGCAGGAGGGATTTGACCTTCGACGACTCCTCCGCTGGGTCCATCCGAGCAAGGAGAAAGAAGGTCGTTTCGACGCCGGGTCTTCCGGCAAAGTGGTAAAATGAACCTTTGGGCTTTTTGGATCGACCCTGCAAAGCGCGCTTGATCTCGCGGCGGTGCTCCCTTATGCGTTCTCTCATGCCGCGCTTGCGCGCGGTTGAACCAAGATACGCGCCAACCTCAGAAAGGACGCCGCGAACCAGGTCGACAAAACGCGCGCTGTCCTGAACCTTGCCGCCCGCAAGGTCCTTGGCAGAGACTGCAAGGTAGCAGCCAACTTCCTTGTATCGCGCAGGCACCTCGGGAAGCGTCTGCAAATCGCCGATACTGAAGTCCCCACGCCCTAGGACTTCCTTGACTGGTGTTGGGATACTGCTGCGGAGTGTCTCCGAGAGGATGGTCGGGTTCGATTTCAGCAGGACGATGAATGCGGACCGGCATAGGGCATGACCGTCACTGCTCCCCTCCAGAAACTCCTCCACTGGCTGTGCCTGACACCATTCGACTAGGGACTTGACCACTTGGCTGAAGAGGTAGTTGAACCGCTCGATGTTGCTCGCGAATGACTTGGCGGTCTTGGCAGCGTCGGCTTTTTCGGGGCCGGCCCGGCTGGCTTCCTCGTCTTTTACTTCAGCTTCGTCGGAAACTCGGTTGTCGAGGGCAACCTTGCCGTTCAGCACAGACTTATTGCGAGTCTCGGGGGATTGCTCGGCCTCGTCGTCAGATTCCTCATCATCATCTCCTGGCTCGTACTCGCCGTCGCTGTCGACAGCCTTCTCGTGAGCCTCAAGGTTCTAGCCAGAGAGATCATCGTAAAGGTCATCGAGGTCCGGATCCACGGCGCCGGAGCGGGGTTCGAGCTCAGGGGCAGCTTGGGAGGCCACAACAATGGCCGGTAACGGATCGGCCTGGACGGTGTCAGGAGCCCCTTGATCCTTCTTCGCGGCACGGTGTATTCTCGGTCTCTTGGTCACGGGCAGGGAGTTCGTATCGTGATCGTGGTTTGCGTCCTGGCGCCGCTTCGAATGGGATCTGGCCCTAGACATGTTGACGGAGCTTCGTTCGGCATCATGTCAGTCTCAGTCACAGTATCATAACTCAAGGCAAACGCTGAAACTCCTGAAAGACCATGACTCGCATTGATACTGACATGTTCAGGGTGTTGACGTGGGAGGGGAAAGGCAGTACCGCAGCAAGGCGGCACCACGACGGCGTCCAGGGGGAGCGAGGGAAGGAAGATAATGGCAGTCCGGCAGCGAGGCGGCACCGCGAGGACGGCGCCCACGGGGGGCAGGACTTGGCAAAAACACGGCAGTCCTGCAGCGAGGTGGCACCGCATTGAGGAAAGGCGGCAGAAATCGACTGTCCAGGGGACAGGGGGAGACCAGCCAACACAAGAGGGCAGAGATCTCACAAAAGGTGGTGTCAACCCCAAACTCTTGATATCGTGGAGATGAACGATGACGGCTCAGAGAAAATGAGGGATTTGTCACTCAGGGCAAACCTTTTTGTGCTATCAGGTCATGCGGTGCCCTAATCTCCCAAGAGGGGAGGAGCGAGGGACTTGCCTACCTCATCGAGCCAGATCCTTCGGTCTCTCGATACCTTGCACATCAGGCATACCAGGCAACAGCCCCGACACTGACAGAGCAGAATTTTTTGCCGCCCCTGCGTTTCTTTCCCGCCATGATGCTAGTTTATGCTGGCGACTGGCGTGGGATTCGGCCATGTACAAACCTGGAAGCGAGGAGCCACCTACTCCCGTTAGCTGGCAGCAGCTAATTAGCACCTCTGGGCCATGGCTGGCTCCCAGGCTGAGGGGAGATTGCATGGCAAAGCCGAGCCAGGTTTTGCGTGACATGATTTACGGGTTCATACCCCTAGTATAGTCAAAGTACGTTTTCCGCTTGAGAGCCCGGCGAGATTTACCTAATCTTGAGTGAGCTATGCAGGACTTATTCCATGTCAATTGGTGTAATAAGAACGAGGTCTGCGATGAGCCGCGTTGTCTGGGATTTCACTGCGAAGCTGGGGAGGTTGGTGTCAGTTTTGCACCCTTGATTTTGTGTGGTCCCAGTCCATTCATTCGGGCACCATGGTCACTGCTTGCAGATGACGGGAAATGGCCCACGCCGTCTAGGCACGGCTGCACCATCAAAGTCCCCCATGCCTCTGTGTCCGAGTTTTCAAGTGCTCGGCGTCTTGTATCAGCACGCAATGTACCATTATTCACAACAGCAGCGCAACATCAGAGTTGGAAAATAATGAACCGATGAAGCCAGGCTGTCCACTTCGGGGTTGCCCCATTCAGGGGTAGAAGGGAAGTTAAAACCTGTCTCGCCGAGCAAGGTTGAGGCAAGCTCTCTCAGGCCCCAAAATGAGGGCATCAGTTGCAGGTGTCGCCGATGAATCCTTGCTCGATTCGTGGGCGGGACGCTTTTTCTTTCCTCTTCCTCGGGCAGTGCTTTGCTGGAGGGTCTGGAGAAGCCCAGGTTCCAGTGTCCAAGTTCCTCTGCGACAATCTGCGTTTTAGGCACATTGGCACCTCAAGGTACAATACCTTGCCTGTATGTACATGTATATACATCCAATTGCACCAATGGGCGCAGCATAATTAAGCGGCACTCGATCGGAATCGGCTCATGAAGGTGCGATTGCACCAATTGGAGCAATCTAGCCGAGGCAAACCGTACCCATTGGTGCAATAGGGCATACCAAGGAGCTTACAAGAGTCTCCATTTGCTTGTTTTCAGGTTGTTGCCTAGTAGTAACTGGCCCCGACAAGTAGCCACAGCCATCAATGACAACCATCGTTTCCCTAATTTCGACACACCCACCCACCCAAGCAATATGGAACTGCTAATAATGGCACAAAGCATGTGTAGTAAGGAACAATAAACCGACCACAGCGTCTTTGAGCTTGCTCTCAAATGTTTCAACACCAAGTGAACGAAATCTGTCGAAGAAACAGAATCTTTTGAAGAATGAGACAAGTATCAGAGCAGCGCTGGGAAAATTATGCATTGAAATTCCAGTTAGACACCCCCTCGAGCTGAATCCGCGTTGCCACAGAGCTCCGCAAATACCACAGAATGGCTCAGAACGGGTACCTGGGGCCAGACAATAGGACCGGAATCGGAAGACATAGGTACCTCGAACCCAGTCCGAGACTCGTTTCTAGGCTTGGTCTACGGCAGTGTTTTGAAGCGTGGCCCAGAGAACCCAGCGTAGCAAAATGTCAAGGCAAAGGCCCCAAAACAAACTGCCGGGCCTGTGCGTCGAGTTTTCCGGGTTACGGAAGGGGCGTCGAGGGCATGCCCAGTGATCCGAAAAAGGATTTGGCCCCCCAGCATTGTTATCGATGGTTTGGATATCAACAAGATGGGCTCCCTGCTTTTTTTGGGCAGCTCTAGCCAGAGGGTCATGCCCAACTTGGGTCTGCGCGTCTTGACCAGCCGGAGCTCGACCCCCTGCCTCGGCAACATAGATGTTGCTCGTTTCTTCTTGCAGAGGTGATCCAGTAACGCCACTGTGCCGTTTGGGAGTCGTTGAGTCCGGTTATTGCAGTCATTCATTTCTGGCCAGGTACTATGTAGGGTAGTTCCCTACAAGAGTAGATATCTACGACTGTGATAGGGCAGTCGGGGCAACTATATACCTTAATGCAGTCGGCGGCTGATGACTAGAACATGCGGAAGCAGATATTACCCAAGATGTAGATAGATGGATACGCAGATAACGATGGCGGTAACCTTAACCTTCGGATCAACCCTACCAAGTTGTCTGCCGGTCAAGTTCTATATCAATGCCGAGGAGCCGGACACACTACCTTTTGATGAGATCCTACAACTTGAGTCTCACAATAAGGCTGTTGACGGCGATGGGAATAAAGCCGAGATTGATTTCAAGTACCAGTCTCATAGGTTACCGAGCCTGAGCCTAACAAGAAAGGATGCCGGAGTTACTCTAGGCGTAGTCGAAGGATACGTGGTTGATACTAAGGGATAGTAATAAGGTTGATGTTAACCAACGTAATGCCAAGACCGAAGGATCGGACGCCTGGGCATATGAGCAGTTCAACTAATTGCCCTTTTGCCCATATACAACAAGCCAGGACCTTTTATTAGGTGCAGGTAGTGAAGAAGAAGTTCTTGCCAAGTACCGGTGAGAATCGGGCCATGCAGGTCCGTATTCATTGTCCTGCTGACATCTGGCCCGGTTGGTCCTCAAATACGCTACCTAGGTAATCAGCTATTTCCCATCAAAGGTCGAGCAAGTCCTAGTGCGTGGGAACTTCAGGGGAGACAATCAGAACGCCCCCGCTTCCAATAATGCATACTAAGTGTTGTATATTAAGTATTGAAGAGTAAGCTGCCATTATCTTGTACTCCTTTCCAAAGCTTCTTGGCGACAAGGTCTTGGTCCTGACCCTGAACCCGAGCATGATGCTGGAAGTGGACGAGCTCGGGCGTTTTCAATAGCGCTAAAGGTCATGTATGATGAGGAATGCACGAAAAGCATTAGGCTGGCATGCCCAATAGCTTAACATAGGATGAGACAACGGGTTTAAAAGAACAGAAAAAGAAACGTTGCCCTTGCTCGAGTTTTCTTCATATCTATTTCGTCTTGCCTTTTCTCGAGTTCCTTGTCGGTCTTCTTTTCCTGGTTAATATTAAACTTGGCCAGAGAATCACGAAGCCTGAAAATGAGTCCAAGTAAAAGGGGCAGGTCAAAAGGCAGGTCGCAGGGATAAGTGCGTTACCAGAGAAGAGACCACTCGAGAACAAAAGTGTCGAGAACGAAATACCACTCAGTACTCCGTAAGGTAGTTAGTATTTAATATGGACACCGCACTAGGTGTGTTTCTTTCTGTCGCATAAGGGCAGCCCTCTGGGCACCTGTCAGGCGGGGTGGCAGCCCTGCAACTCCAACCTGCAGTGGGTCCACACTCGAAAACCCTGATTTAGATCGCACACGCAGAGTTTTCCCTTTGTAACTAGCTTTCAACAACTTCAATTCTATCACTCGTTTACCAATAACCCTCTGGGGCTCTCGCAATCTGCGAGACTTTCTTACGTCAATTTTCGGTAACAGCGATGACATGGAAAACCAAATTCCAATCACACTATCAACAGTCCTGAATTTCAAGTCTGCGGCAATACATCTGCTTCGCTAAATGGCGTCAACGGGTAGTGCTATCATCTAATCCGTCACACGATTGGGTGCGAGGTGCTGATTTGGCCAGATTGTCGGCGTGATGCGTGAGGCCCTGTGGTACTTTCTTCCAGTCCGCTCCCCAACCACCGACCGCCACCTCCCCTCCATCTTCATTCACTGTACATCGCTAACATAAAATGCGAAAACCGCCAGAAACTATTGGCAGCTCACGTCTAAACTTTTGAACAGAACTTGGGCTGAGTAAATCCGTGTTAAGTATCGGTTCCTACTCCAAGTTTCGACAGAAGACAGGGTATTCCGATAGCGACCACCCTTCACCCCTTTTCCTTTTCCAACGCCATTATTGCGACTCCTCCGGCCATACATCGTATCCAAAGACGCTGCGCATGTTGACAAAGCGACATTTGTGGGAGCGGGCGACCTCCTCGACGGCGTTGAAGTCCTCGTCCGACAGCTCCGGCAGCTGGAAATTGCTCTCGATGCGGCTGGGCGTCGAGCTCTTGGGCAGCACGATGTAGCCCCTGCGCAGGCCCCAGGCGAGCAGCACCTGCGCAAGGTTATGCCCGCTGCGGTTTGCCACCTCCTTGAGCGTTGGGTTCTCCCGGACCGTCTCGCCCGTCGAGGGCACCTGGTTTTGCGACCCCAGCGGCGAGTAGGCCGCCGGCAGGATCTGGTTGTCGAAGCAGAACTTGACCAACTCCGTGTTGGGGAAGAAGGGGTGGATCTCAACCTGGTTGACCGTCGGCTTGACGCGCGCGAACTTGAGCAGCTTCTGCAGCCCCGGCACTGTCCAGTTGGACACGCCGATGGCCTTCGCCTTTCCGCTCTCAGCCAGCTCCTCCATCGCCCGCCATGTCGGCTCCGGGTTCTCGGTCAGCTCCTTGTTGATGACATATTTGCCGTCCGGCCCGATCTTGACCGAGTAGTCGGCGTTCTTCTCGGCGGCGATGGGCCAGTGCACGAGGAAGAGGTCGATGTAGTCAACCTTCAGCTTGGAGCACGAGTTCTCGAAGCTCCACTTGACGTCCTCGGGCTGGTGCAGGTGGTTCCAGACCTTGGTGCAGATGAAGATGTCCTCGCGCTTGATGCTGGGGTTCTTCTTGAGGAAGTCGTGCAGGGCCTCGCCAACCTCGTCCTCGTTCTGGTAGAACCACGCACAGTCGAGATGGCGGTAGCCGACGTCCAGCGCCTTGGCTACGGCCTTGTACGTCTCCCCCTTGGCGCCCTCGTTGGCGAAGGTGCCGAAGCCAACCGCCGGGATCTTCACCCCGTTGTTGAGCGTGTATGTCTTGGAGGCCATCTTGGATCCGTCTCTTGAGTGGTTTTTCGTGCTAGCGGGGAGATGGGACGCAGCTTGGATGTGTCAACTGGTGCGGCTGGAGACTCGGGCAGCACAACGCTTGAGTGCGGACAGCCCCTGAGCCCAGTTCCTGGGATGATGCGCCAAATAAATCGCGGCCAAGCCGTGTTCTCTCGGATTCACAAACTTGGCTAAATATCCCGCGGCTCTCACGGCATCTTGGTCGGATCTGGCGAGGTCTCGAGCAACAAGCCAGTGAGGTAACCTCAGGGTCCTCTCACGTCAACACAGGTTCCACATTGTGACGTATTCCCATGAGGATCTTTTGCGGCTCCACTGGGATCGGAGGGTGACTGCATCGGACCGGCAAGGTACGGCATCGCGCATGAAAAGCACTCGCGGCATTGTTTTATCAGGCCCCGTTTTTCTGGAGCTTCGAGCCCGCCCCTTCTAGCTTGATCGAGCTTCGATCGCCAGGTCCGAGTCATGTCGGGAGAATCTCCCGAGTCCCTCCGTGACATTCCGCCGCCCTGGGCCAACGGCGGTTGTTTCTGCCTTGCCAAGGCCGCCCGCTTGGCTACACCGACAAGCTTTTCCTTGAGAGCCGCATCCGAGTGGACCAACGAGCGGCCGCTTCGGCGCCATGGAGGCGAACAACAACGGGCGTGGGCTCCGCCGAAGCCCCTCCATTTCCAGAGATGCGTATGAGAATTCCAGAGCCGCTGGAGCCAGTGACGACATCGATCTACCGCTCCCGACGCTGGCGGAAACGCCCGCTATCGGCGTATCTATCATCAGGGGAGCTCGACCTGCAATCAGTGTATCACCACCGGCGACAAAGCTAACATGGAGATAGGCTCCATCATGATTCGCAAAGGATGATCATGATTCGGGAAGGATGAGACGTGTCACAGAGCGGCAAGATAATGACATGTGAATCGAGGAAAGCCACGCGGTTAACGGCAAAACCCACGTCGCCATCATCAGGACCCTGGTGGAATTTTCTCAGCCCGCCACTCCATAGTGTCGTCATAATGGAGCTCAAACGGTGGATAGTGGATTTATCTGACACCGCCGCGGGTTGATAGACAGCACCGACGGCCTCCAAGGGGCAGGCAGGACAGGGGAAAGACGGCTTCACCGACCCATTCACGTTCCGAGTTGTTATTCCGAGGATATCTGCAGATTCGCTTCCATCTACCTAGATATAAGAGCTGCTTCGCCTCAGGGGAACTTCAGACTTTGGATTATTCACCTATTTACTGCCCTTATCACCCCTACTGCCTCAGATTAGATTCTCAGCGCTTCTCAGACAAATCAGCCATCATGTCGAAGCCGGGGTTCAAGGAAGTCGATTTCGGCTCGTCGCCCAAGCACTCGATTCACACCCCTCCTGATTCCCCTGAGAAGACCACACACCCCAAGGACTTCCCGATTCTCTCCAAGACGGATGGCCAGACCAGCAAAGGGGGGGAGGGCCATGCCAGGAAAGACAGCCGTGGCCATCGCAGGGGCACGAGCTGGGGGAGTCTCGAACACAACCTTACCATCCCGACATCACCAACTTCTCACAACACCATCGAGGTGCCGGCCTTGAGGTCACCCGATGCGGACACCACACAATTCATGCACCACCTCTCTTCAACCCCGTCGACAAAAGAACGGAGAGTGTCTCGCAACTCCTTCGGCGCTTCGCTGCCCATTCCCAAGTCGAAGCGGCAATCACGCCTCAGCAGCGTCACATATCCCGCCGAGGTCCAAGACGCGCTCAAGGCTGCCGGGAAGAAGTCACCTGTTCAGCAGTGCCGCGAGATCTTAACCTCGCAGGTACAAGATGTGCTCTCCCACAAGGTCAAGGCGGCCAAGAACATGGCCTTTGTCTTCGACATTGACGGTGTCCTGGTGCACGGCGACCGCCTCATCCCGCAGGGGCAGCAGACTCTCGCGATGCTCAACGGCGACAACCAGCTCGGCATCAAGATCCCCCACATCTTCCTCACCAACGGCTCCGGCAAGCCCGAGCTGGCACGGACAGAACAGCTGTCCAAGATCCTCAAGAACGACATCAGCACAGATCAGTTCATCCAAAGCCACACACCCATGCGCGCGCTCTCGGAGTACTACGAGACGGTGCTGGTCGTCGGCGGCGAGGGCTACCGGTGCCGCGAGGTGGCCGAGGAGTACGGCTTCAAGAACATTATCGTGCCCAACGACATCGTCGCGTGGGACCCGTCTATCGCGCCGTACCGCGTTTTCACCGAGGAGGAGCGGGCCTCTTCGCGGCCGCGCGACTTCTCCAAGATGAACATCGACGCCATCCTCGTCTTCTCGGACTCGCGCGACTACGCGACCGACATGCAGATCATCGTCGACCTGCTGCGGTCCGAGAACGGCCGGTTCGGCACCATCGCCAAGGACCCCGAGTCGCAGCGCATCCCCATCTACTTCTCCCAGGGCGACCTGCTGTGCCCGACGGAGCACCCCATCCCGCGCATGAGCCAGGGCGCCTTCCGCATCGGGCTCGAGGCCATGTACAAGGCCCTCACAGGCGTCGAGCTCGAGCGTGTCGTCTACGGCAAGCCCGAGCTGGCCACGTACAAGTACGCCGACGAAGTCATCGCCTCGTGGATGGAGTCGCTGCACGGCGAGGAGCGCGTGCCGGAGAACATCTACATGATCGGCGACAACCCGGCGTCCGACATTGTCGGCGGCAACATGTACGGCTGGAACACGTGCCTGGTGCGCACCGGCGTGTTCCAGGGCGGCGAGAACGACGAGGAGAACCCGGCCAACTTTGGCGTGTTCCCCAACGTGTGGGAGGCCGTCACCTCGGCGTGCCGCAAGCAGCTGGGCGATGATTTTGTCTTCAAGTGGGATGAGAACGTGGTTAACCCGGTGCTGCACGACAGCCCGGAGATGTCGGCGATTGAGATCTGATTTGGCGTTATTGGGATTGGGGAATGGCTTTTGCTGGGCAAGGCACAGGAAACGGTGAACAGGACCGAGAGAACACTGATAGATGAATACCAGCCTTCGTGGCCAGCAGCCATGAGTTGCTTAGCTTTATATCACATTCTTTTTACTTCGCAACTTGAGCCTTCATGTTCCGGTCTTTGTTTGGGTCGAGTGTCAGGTGATATGAGAGTTCATCTTGGAGGAAATGGGGCGTGTGTAAAAAGTCTGTACACAATACAGAGTTTCTCGTCCAACGGCTAAGATCCGTGACTGTATTTTAATGTATCGCTGAATGTCTTGCAGGGCGCAACTCATGACATGAGTGGAGGAATCAAACGTCTGGGGGCGAAATATCCGGCCCTTCCACATTACCCCTGACGCCAGGTGAGATACGGCCCGGCAGTTGGCGTCGACTTCAATCCAACCTTACTCCGCATCTTTAACCTCAGGAAACGACGGCTAATAACTGGCCATCACGGCCCGTGAGCGAGTTGGGCGGGGTTTGGGGAGTCTAACCCCTGATTTGACAACCCCCTCATCAACCCCTATCTAGCCGTCATGGTACCTGTGTGTCGGTCCACAACACTATACGTGTGTAACAGACCTGACGTTCAACGGGTGCCAGTTCTATCTCCTGCTCGTCCAACCCACTATTTACTTAACCCTGAACCATCGCAAGCGTTCATCAATGTATGAATGTCCTTCTAACCCCTGACCTTACTCCCTAGCTATCTATCCCAACATAAACATCATCATGCCGTCTCTATCAACCTTCTTCACCTCCCTCACCCTATCCGGCCTCGCCGCTGCAGCCTGCACCCGCCCCTTCCTCCAAAACATCACCAAGGCCTACGTCGCGGCCCAAAAAGCCGGCGACCCTACCCTCCTTACCACCCTAGCCTCCGGCCACCCCAACCTCATCTACCTCGAAAACAACCGGCTCGCCCTCCTTTCCACGGGCGCCCTCTCGGGCCCCCTCAATATCGACTTCACCCGCTCGATCCACGACCCGGACGAATGCGCCACCTTCACCGAGATCATCGCCGCGACGGACCCGCACCCGCACGTCATCCACACGCGCATGGTGTTCGACAGCACCACGCAAAAGGCCAGTCTGATCGAGTCGATCGTCACCGATCAGGGCGACTGGCTGTTCAACGCCACCGGCACGCTGGATCTGAACGCGGGTGAGACGTGGGAGCCCATCCCCGAGGCGGAGCGCGCCTCGCGCGAGGGGGTGCAGGCCCTGGGGGATGCGTACTTTGACCGGTTTGGCAACGAGAGCGTGGTCGTGCCGTGGGCGGAGCCGTGTTACCGGCTCGAGGGCGGGTTGCCTGCCAGGGGAGAGATGAAGGACGGGGAGTGTGTCATGGTGTGGCCGAGCACCATCATCATCCCCTATCGGCGGTACGTCGTGGATGTGACCATGGGGGCAGTGAGTCTGTTTATTGGGTTCCCTGGGCTGGATCGCACGCAGGGACAGGCACCCATGCCGGATAGTCACTTGTTTAGGGTCGAGGGGGGGAAGATGAAGTATTGTCATACTGCGTCGGCTTGTGTGGTGGATGGGTGTGGGTTGAATGGGACCACGTTTGGGAGGAGAGGGCTGAAGCCTGTCCTGCTGAGGGCTTGAGGGATGACTCGGGACGTCCAGGGTGTTTGAACGCACTGATTAATGCGAGTTAATTCATGTTTGTTGCGTCAACAGTGTGCCCTGATCAAACGCACTGAATCATCTGATGAAGGGCTGCGTCACGGTTTGCGCGGCACCATGACTTGTCTCTTGCTGCCAAATAATCTTACAATTCCCAATACTATTAAATGCAGTTCCCACACTTCAAAACCTCATCCCCGTTCTTTTACCAGAAGAAGACCCCCTTTTAGTTGTTTTGTTTGGGAAAGATAGAAACTGTGGCCTTCTACAAGAGCAAAGTTTATATATATGCAATTCCACGGAGGATATTGTTTCTTGCCCCTGAATATCGACATAACTTCCTTTCTGACAACTTTCTTTGCCATATCGCCATTCCCCCCTCCACGTCCATCGCCTGTTCCTCCTCTTCTCCAGCTCCATCACCTCCCTCTCCTCTCTTCCACCTCCAACCATCCGACAGGTCGAAACCGTCACCAAAGCCACTCATCAGTGGCTAGAAGCATACAATTCACCATGGAGGAACAGCTCATCCACCTCAGCACCCTGCAGCGCGCCGACTGCGAGGATGACCTTGCTCGCCGTCTGGAGGAGCTTGCCGTGGCGTTCATCCCGGCGTCCTTCTCGCCTTAGGCGAAGGAGCAGATTAAGGCGTGCCTGAACCAGCACGACATGCGGGTAAGTCTTCTATATCTCTTGTATTGGGGGCTTTCAAAAGGCTTGGGAGGTGGCTTGGGATCCAGGATGATATGAAACCAGCTAGCATTATTGGGATTTTAGAACATCTGCTCCAACCAACGGGCATACCGGAACGGCTTCCACTACAAACGAAGGAATGATGGCACGGGGAACTTCTTGTCGATCCACACACTGCGCTGCAGTTAGTTCCACCACGCCCAAGAAGTTGTAATGCGCCGGCTAGAAGATGCCAAGCTTCCCTGAATGCCGCAGACCCAGTTCACCTGGAACGGTATTGCTATATCTTTTTCTCTGGAAGGATCTATAAGTAGTATCACTACCAAGTTCCAGCACCTCCCTTCGCGGTAATTATCACTAATACCTTCTGTCTCTCGGCTTGTACCAAGCACATCCCCCCTCCTTTCTCAGCAAACTCTCCAAAACAGCCATCAACAATAGAATGACTTCCGCTTTACTGCTTCTCCTGCCGGTTGATAAACGAGAGTAGACTCGGCAAGTCAAGAAGCTCAAACTCGCAGAGGAGCCAATCCATAGCGCCGGTTTCAATAAATCGTCATCCAAAATCACTCACAAGCAATCCATACTTCTACACGTCATGTACCCGAAGCGCAATCCGAACCTACTAGACTCCAAGGCCAAGCGCAGGGAATGGATCGAGCGAAAAATCACCTCGAGATGTGTTCTAGCTGGCAACGCTCCCTCAGCTCATTCCACAAAAATAATCGACGACCTCCGCAACAATGGCTGGAAAGGGTTCGGCAGGTTTACTTTTTGTACGCGACTACCAGGCTGTAGTCGGACAGCTTCGCATCGTAGGGAAGAAGCGACTAGGTCCCAAAACTCGAGTTTACCCCTATCGCAAAGCGAACAAGGCACCGCCTGGTGATAGTCGGCCTTATGGACTGCCGTCAACGCCAAAGACCCCCACAAAAGCCCGGGTCCTGCCTGCGCCAGACACCGAAGTAGACAGCGACGGCGGAGAAGGACAGCGGGGTATCAGGACATGAGTCTACCGGTTGATATTCGTGGGTCTCGAGTGTCTGTCAATCGAAGTGAGGAGAGGCACTGGGGCTTGTCGAAACTTCCAAGGCACTAGATTTAGACAAGAACGCCCTATTTATTTAGTTTAGGTTATTTACCCATTAGTAGAAGATTCCTAACATTTATTTATTACTCTAGAACTAAAACTAAAAGAAGTAATAAAAGAAAGAGAAATAGAAAAGAAATAATATAGGTAGGAAAACTGTAGAGGATGGATTCAGAGATTCAGATTGTATAGGGTAGACAGAGGTTTTTAGTCCAGCCTTACAGGCATGGTTTTCCTTTGTAATTAGTTGTAGAAGGTCCGGCAAGCCCTTGGGTATAGCGGTGTAGGAATAATAATAATATAGGTAGGAAAATAAAGAATATAAAAATAAGAGAACCAAAGGAGGGGGAAAAGGAAATAAAAGAAAGGGGAAGAGGAGATAAGGAAAGGAAAGAGAAAAGAGAATTGAAAATACAATAATAGAGAAAAGAAAAGTAGAAAAGGAAAAGGAAGAGAAAGGAGAATTAGAAAATAAAAGAAAGGAAGAGAAAATAAAAGTGGAATAGGAAAAGAAAGAGACTGGAAAAGTAATTAGAAAAGGAAAAGAGATATCCTTTTCTATTTTCTTCTGCCTATGTCAGACGGGAAAGCCCTGTGTATGTAGTACAGCCCAATAGCCCGATCACAGTCTCGCAGCCATCCATTTTCGCCGGGGAGTATCCTGCCACCTGGCAGGAAATGAACGACTGTGATGACCGCATCCGAAAGCTCCCGGACGGCACAATCACATACACTGGCCCACTGCGCCCCGTGAGAAGGGACGGGAACCACCTCCGTGTCCGGGCCAGGGGTGGAGCTCCGGTTGAGCAGGACCAGGCTGGCCAGAACGAGCAGGCCGAAGATGGCCAGGACGCGCAGGCTCAAGATGGCCAGATCGTGCAGGCCGAAGCCGGCCAAGACTAGCTGCGTGTGGCCAGAGCTGGCCGGGCCGCCCAGGCACCCCAAATTGTTGTCCATACGTTCAACAACAACGCCGGGGATCAGGTCAATTCCCGGGTGTTTGGCAACGCCCTCCACCCTTCCCCGCTCTTGCCGCAGACAAGCCGCTATAAAGCTCCTAGCGACTTTGCTCGGCGACCTGTGTCTCGCTCTGGTTTGCTCGCTCCTTTGAGCCTTACTTCAAGAACCAGAACCAGGGTTGAGGGGGACAGGCATAGGGCTGGGCCCAAGGCCTTCAGTTCCGATTCTAGTCCAGCCAGGTTCAACCCGTGTCGAGAGAAGTCTGCGGGGCCAGCAATACTCGTACGGATAGTGGCGATGAAAGGCATCACAGAGCGATTGTGCCACCAGCGGTCCGTCCTTGTACCCTCGATGTGGTTGAGGTGTGCTTGGAAATCCCTTCCAACAATAGGGACTTGGCCTTCGTCGTTCGGTCCGATCGTCCGCTTGCTCCATCACAGCAACGCAGAACGACGTCGTCTCGATACCGGGTCTCCCTGCGAAGTGGTAAACGAGCCGCTGGGGAGCTGGTTGACGGGAAGTGCAAGATAGCAGCCAGCTTTCTCGTCTCCACCAACCACTGTTGGCAGGAGGCTTAGGTCGTCCAAACTGAGGTTCGCATGACCCATCACCACCTTGACATCCCGCAGGATGTAGTATTCGAACCGCTCCACGTTCCCAGCATCTCACTTGTCGATCTTGGCTTCACCTTCGTGATATCAACTTCATCGTCCTCGGCCGGGACGTCCTCGCCAATGAAGCACAAGTGCTTTGCCCACGCTCGGGGTATCCTCAAGCTCGTCTATCGATAGCCTTCTCGTGAGTCTCAATGTTCTAGGCAGAGAGATCCTCGAAGAGGTCGTCGACCTCCAGCTCGGAGGTGTCGATTGAATCTTCGAGCTCAGGGGCAACGGGAGGAGCTACGATAGTCGGCAACGGGCTAGTCTGGATGGTCTGCGTATCTCCCTAGTCCTTCTTTGCGGTACGTGGTAGCTACTCTTGTTCTCTTGTTTACGGGGAGGGGGGTCGTGTCGTGATCGTAGTCCGCGTCTTAGTGTGGCTTCACCTGGGTCGTGGTGCTCAGCATGATGACGGAGCTTCGCTCGACATGTCAGTCACAGGTACAGTATCATAAAACAACGCAAATGCTGAAACTCTTGGAGAAGACTACGGCTTGTATTCATACCAAATATGTTCAGGGGGGGTCGAGGGCGGAGGAGAACGGTAGGGACGCAGCGAGGTGCGCGGAGGAAAGACAGGCAGTGATCGGCTGTCCAGGGGAGAGGGGAACCAGACGAACTCGAGAAGGCAGAGGTCTCTACAAAAGGCGGAATCAACGCAGGACAATTGTTATCATGGAGATGAACGAGCAACGGACGGATTTCTCACCCAGGGCAAAACCTTTTTGTGCCATTTAAAGCCTTGTAAGTTACCAAGTAGGTATCTATCAACAGGTAACCCCTGGATTAATAATATGGCCGGGCTTCGGAGTATCCCGTTACCCCTGAGACCTGGCTGGCCGAAAAAGGGGCTATGAAGGGTAGGCTCGTCAACATGCTTATAAGGTAATTGCAATCACCCGGTCTTAAAGCTAGACGGATATATAAACCTTGCCCGGTGATTCCATCGATATCCTGCTGTATAGCGAGCGATTCTTTCATTCAGGCTTCCTGCCGTACACCACACGATGCGGGTACCAGGTATGCATCGACTTGTCGCGCATCTGTCGTCTTAGATGCGCGACGTACACTTGAATCTCGGCCGGCTCCCATCCATTGACCGCTCCCCTGCCCAATATTGTTAGCTGTTTTCTTAAGCCCAAGGCATCAGGAGCAACTTGAAAGTCACCACAAGCCATCGAGGGAAAGGAATAGTATGGAATTAACTCGCCACATATAGTTCACAAAGCCTGCGTTTGTACGTTTGTGTTAGGAGCGGCGGTTGGAGTGATGGGGGGTTTTTGGGGGGG
>MU854695.1:0-17702 GCA_033296685.1 Parachaetomium inaequale | reverse complement strand
GGGAGGGGAGAGGGGTTGGGGGATGAGTTGGGCTTAATAGATTAGGGGTGTTTTATTGTTGTTTTGAGAGGCGAGGAGGGAGTTATGTGTGGCATATATTGGATAGATGGGATGGGATACCCCTTGTGGCGCCACTTGCATAGATAGATCTGATACCCGATAGAGATGAACAGACGGAGCAGGTTAATATTAGAAACAAGGTCAATTTCTCATCACATTAACCACAGCAGCCACTGATTCGCGAGTTGTGGCCCTCCTCCCTTCCCAGCAAGCCACGCCACCAACCAGCCACGCCAAAGCAACCACCGCCCTGCCATGCTTCATCTCCGCCTCCCAAACCGAAACTTGAGCTCGTCATCGCTCCCGTCGTTCTCCTCCTCACTCGCCGGCGCCCGGAACCCCCTCCTTGGTCTCTTGGCCGCCCGCTCCTGCGCCGCCGAGTCCGCTGCTGGCGCGGCCCGCTTGTTGCCAGACGACACTGCCTGGCTCTACGTCTGCGTCGTCCTCTGTGTCGTCTGCGTCTGCGTCTGTGTCTGTGTCTGGGTCCGCGCGCCGCGCTGCGAGTTGGCCTTCTCGGCTGCTTTGGCGGTGCGGCTGCGGGAGGGTTCCGTCTCGGGTATAATGCTGCCGCTGTCGGGTTGTAGCGCGCTGGCTTCGTCTTCCTCCTCTTTTTCTTCGTCGCTGCTGTCGAGGGCGAGCACCGTGCGGCGCATCGCAAGTTTCGCCTTAGCGCTTGCTGCCTTTCCGTATGACGACGACAGTTGGGGTTGAGTGGTTTGCGTCTGCGACGTTCGCAGCTGCTGCGGCTGCTGCTGTCCACGTCCTCGAGCCAGTAGTCGTCGCCGATGCCGTACTCCTTGGGCTTGACCTCTTCAAGGGAGATGATAATGCGCGGCGCGGCGCGGCGGCCGGCCTGCTCGCCCTGCGCGCGGAAGCGCTTAAAGTTCTTGCGCCCGTTCCACCGCGGATCCCAGCGCCCGTCGGCAATGTCCTGCTCCCGGCTGCGAGCGTGCCCGGTGCCGGCGGCAGGCACGCGCACCTCAAACTCCACGACGATGTGCAGCGCCCGGATCGCCGCGTAGTCGATCCCGTCGTCGGGCAGCTCCTCGAGTTCCTTGCGCTTGGCCGCGGCGAGAGCCTCGGCTTCTTCCCGCTGCCGGCGGGTGAGCCCCAGGATGTCGTCCTCGACCTTAATCTTCTTGCCCTTACCCCTCGCTGCCTAGCCTCGCTTCGGCCTCCCCTGTAGTGCATCCGAGTCCATTTCTACATCCTCGTCTGGTTGCGGCGTTGGCTCCGGCTCTGGCTCGGGCTCGAGCGGTGGCGGCACGGCTGGTTGTCCAGACTCGATATGCCGGCGCTTGGCTACTACTGCCGTCGGGGCAATCGCAGCCATCAACGCTAACGTATCGTGCTCCGGTGGCGGGGAATGCGCGCGCTTTCGCGATGTCCGGCCCACAGGACGGGTCTCGGGGACCTCCTCCTCGGGAGGAAAACTCGGTTCGCGATACTGGGACACGAACATGCTGTCTTGCGACGCTCCGGCATCTGCAGATGTGCGAGTATCTCAACCGGCGGCGTCTCCACCAACAGTGTCTCCGTAGCGGGTTCCTCTGCATCATCAAAGTCGAAACCCTGGAATCGGCGTCGACCAGCTCTCCGACCCCTCCCCGCGCGAGGCGCGGGCGCGAATTCTTGTTCTTCGGGGGCTTGATGTCGGTCGATGTCCATGCGGTCGTCTCCCTGCGGCATGGCCGATACGGGTTGGCTCGCCTCCTCGAGGGGCCGGCGCAGCATCGAGGCATTGCCAGCAAGGATGGCCTCGAGGAACTCGCGCTGGTCGATCGGCCGATAATCAAGGCGCTGGGCAAACGAGGCGAGGAACTAGACGAACCAGTCCGAGTCTTACCTTTCGGCAAGTACCGGACAACGACCACTCCCTTGCCCTCGCTGCCATCCTCGAACGAGCCCAGTCCCTTCTCCCCAGCAACCCCCTTGACGTATGGAATGAAGTCGTCGATATCGGTTTCCCGCGCAACGACCTCCTTGAGCAGAGCCTTGCCTTTTCCCGATGTGATGGCGGGGAACAAGTTCTCATACTGCTTCTTCTCATAGAATACGAATGTGTATCCGTCAAACACTTCTTGTTTCCGATCATCGAGGGCGTACGCTTCTGGTAGCTGATCTCCAGGCTCCTCGCTGCGTGGCGGTAGGTGGTCGAGGGCATTTGGCCACGAGGCTTCAAAGTTGTCTTCTAGCGCGCTGGGTGCGCCGTCGACGGCGTCGTCTAGGACAGTCGCTGCCTCCACGATATAGTGTATGAAGCTATCGGTGACAGCGTATTTGCCGTTAATCAAGGCCTGGAGACCCTTGGACGTGTTGCGTTTCTTGGAGACGACGTGTGGGTGGTCTCGCTCGGGTAGTCAGCCGAGTATTTGATGTCGAGCTGTTCCAGGGTGTCTCGAAGCCTCGTCCAGGGGTCCGCGCGGAGCTCCTTAGCAGTGAAGGAGAAGCTGAGGACGACGGGGTGCCCATCGTATTCTGCGCAAAGCCAAGATAAGTCAAGGGTGACGCCAAGTTGGGCGGACCGGAGCTAGAGACCTACCGAACGAGTTTCAGGCACATGCCCAGCTTCACTTCGTTCTCATCCTCTGAGAGTGTTTTCTTTTGCCCGCGTATTTGTTCACCATTCACGAGTGTCCCCTTCTTCGAGTCGAGGTCTTCGATGGTCACAGTGGATCGCGAGCAGAGATTGCGCTGCGCGCTGTTAGCAAGTCGTATTCCGTAGCGCAGTAGGTTACCAGAACAAACGTACACCGCCGCCCTCCGCAACATTGTCGACTTGTATCGTAATATACTTCCTGGAGATAGTCTTATCCGAGATTGCGAGCTGGCCGGCTGTGGAGGAGATCGAGGCTTAGGATTCATGCGCGGTGCGTGTCAGGTACGGAGACATACGTTCGGCGGCAGTGCGCCCAAAGAGGTAGAGCTCCCTGGGCGCAGCCAGAGCTTCCGGCCTGCGTTGCGCTGTCAGTATGTTGCGCGGGTCGGGCAGCTTATCGCCGAGGCTGCCTGAAACACGACGCACCGTCAAACAAATCACTCTCAAGCAACCACATGGCTCCCGTGTCGAGTCAATCGCGGCGAGTCAAACATCGAATGCGCAACAGGGTCTGTAAACCTAGGGCGCGCTGCCGGGGGGAAGGTGGTGGCAAGGCTCGGCGCATGGAAAACGAGTGCTGAAGCCTGGCCGAAACACGTGAGCGCGGTGTTGGGAATTACGCCCCGGTACAATACAGGAGATGCAAATCGCAAGCGATTTGCCCAAAGAGCCTTGAGGAACGAAGCTAGACTAGATCTGAGACTGTTACGGGAAGGATGGGAAACTGGTGATGGTATTGTCTGTTCTGTTCTGTGGAAATGGAAGAAAGTGTGAAACCAACCCACAAAGGTGCGGTGCCAACCCTAACCCTGCAACAATCTGAGAACTATTCTAACGATCCGGACTAGTCGCGTCTACTCCAAGTCTAGATATTTTCTTGGAGGATGACGGCTGCGAGATGGCCGCGTCGTGCGCTGTCGGAAGTCAGGGAGGGAATTGATTTGAGTGACGGTTCAGCCGCAGGAGTGGTGGATGGAGAAGCTGGCGCGGCGGGGAGTGTGTAATGTCTTTTGCCGGCAGCAGATCAAGTCCATATCCTGTCGTCGCTGGTGGAGTTGAAGGAGTCTCTCCCAGGGAAGCTGTGTTCATGTCAGACGTGTTTGCAGTGGCAGATTCTGAGACGCGTGGTTTTTTCGAGGACGTATTTGAAAGCGCTCGACCGCCCCAGCGAGCTGACCGTTTCAAAGGTGGTGTTGTGGTCGGTGTCCACAACGCGAAGCCAAAAGCAGCAAAAACATACAGCACCGAGGATTCCCCAGTCGTCACCGACCTGAGTACTGATTCGGCTGTCAGTAGTTTGACTAAGGGAGAGCGGACGGGATCCCGTATTTTCTACTGCATATGGCCGTATGTGCTTGACTTTGCTCGAGATGCGGCTTATGAGAGAGCGGGGCAGAGGCTGGTGGTCGGTGACCACCCCAACCAGGGGCTTGGTCAGGAGAAGATACACGGGGAAAGAGGGCTACTTGTTCCATGATATTTCCAAAAGCGAGAAGCACCTTAACCACAGACCACAAGAGAAGCAGCGAGGTCTTGTGGTGGCGATGAAGGTCGATGAAACTCGACACCCAGAGAAACTCCGAACCGTCAAATACCATGTAAATAGTTTGAGGAGAGCTGCTAGTCTACCAGATCCATGTCCTCAACTGATTGTCAAGCTCGGACGTTTCAGAGTGTCTCGTAGAACATCAATGTAGGGAAGATGGATCCAACACCAACAATTGTCAAGCTCTTCCTAGATTGCCCACCTAAAGAACGATGCCATCACTTCCGCAAAAACTCAAGGAGACACAGTGCCCTGCTGGTCCACCCTCGGTCTTATGACCACATAAACCGGCTTCTTCTCGAAAAGAGCGAAATTCTTCAGATCCTCCTACCTCAGCCACTTGGCGCTGTCCCTCGGCAACCCCAAGTCAAAGTTCCACACCACCTTGGCCAGAATCAGGCGCAGCTCCGCCCACGCCAGGTTCTGCCCGAGACATGCTCGCGGGCCGAGACTGAAAGGCTGGAGCGCGTCCATCTTATCGTTCTTGAAAGGGGACTCCGCGTCGGTGCTGGCCCCCGGGAGGAACCGCTCCGGCAAGAATGGCCGCTTTCACGGACGTGGGTACAGTCGCTGCGGAGGCCGGGCAAGCACGCCGTGGTCTGCCTAGACGGTTATCTAAGCATGAACTTTGGCGAAGAAGAGGAGACCTATCATAAGTGGTAAGTGCGTCCGCTTCAGGGCAGGTCGTACAGCAACGAGTTAACTCCGCCGAGGTAGGGCGGCCCTACAACACCTTGCCATATTCGTGCCTTGGGAGTCCTTTCTATCCGAGACGTCGGGAGACATTAATGACATCTGGCAAAGGCGAAAGTAGGGCCTGTCTCGGAGGATATCAAGCTACGCGGATAACGTCTAGCTTCTTCGCTGGTCCGCCGAGGATACGAAGCGCGATGCTAGGCAATGGGCTGCCCTGTCCGGAGATTCCGACCCGGCGGCCGATATAGTCGAATCAGGGCTGGCCGAAGACGAGGTTGATAGAGAGGTGGCATACCGCTCTGACGATACCGGTAGTACGATACTACTCATTGATGTTCTGAGATATACGATGGCGGGGCAGCAGGTCACAGCCGACTCAAAGGAGATCTCGGATATGGTGCAACGGCTTCACCGGTTCCAGCTGGCAGCACTAGGTTCTCCAGACGAGCTACGCGCTACGACCGTTCTAGAGCGGGGACCGAGGACGTTAGGCGGTCCGGGAGGCCTATCTCCGGGAGGAGCGCTCCCTGACCAGGAATAGCTCAGGTGCATCAAGTTGCAGCAGAGGAGCGTTTCTCTAGAGAGGGAGAAGATGATCCAGGGGATATAAGGCCGAGCCGACTATAATATAGAGGGCTATAGCGCAGCCGTGTATAGCGTCCTGAACGGGTTCGGCGAGTAAGACGTCCACCTTACGGAGGCAGACTCGGAGGGTCTGATACGGGGTGCGGAACCGTCGACGAGCATCCGGTTTGGTTCAGCCACGTCGTTTGCCGAAGCGGGGAAGCGGCTTGCCGAGTTCTTCACCCTCAACCAGAGATAGAGCATCGCCGTCCGACTGATATGCCGCCATCTGGATCGGATTCGTATTGCCGAGTGGCAGACTTCCCAGCTATACTTGTTTGTGGGCGGTGAGGGAGGAACCGGAAAGTCGTGCGTCATTGAGGCTGTGACCGAGCTGTTCTCAGCCAAAGGCATCTCGCACCGTCTATTGATGATAGCAACGTCTGGAACAGCTGTGGCACGGATTAACGGTGTGACGATCCACTCGGCCTACGGCTTCTTGAAAAACGGGCTACGGGGAGGGTCCAACAAGACCGTCGGCGGTATCGGGGCTTCGGCCGTAGGGAACCTATACGTTGACAGCCAGGCGCGGATAGACTGGTAGGAGAAATACCTACTGATTATCGACGAGGTTAGCATACTCGGGGCGCGGACGCTATATATCGTGAACGAGTAGTTCTATAAACTTCGCGGCTATATAGAAGACTTCGGTAGTATTCCTATCGTCCTTTTCTATAGGGAGTTCCGCCAGTTTCGTCCCATATAGGAGCGGTCGATTCTCCTCCCCAATATGGCCATCCCGTGGGATGACGACAAATCGTTCAGGGTAGAGCAGAGGCGCTAATATGATAAGGCGTACGCTCTATAGACCAAGTTCACGACCGTAGTCCTCCTAACGGAATAAGTCCGCGCCACAGGGGATCCGATCCTACAGCGGCTGCTAACGCGCATCCGTAAGGGCGTACAGGACCAGAGCAATATAGACCTCCTGAATAGAAGATGCTACCGGGAGGGCGTGCGGATCCCGTGGGAGTCCGGTATTACTATAGTAACGCTGCTAAATAGGAACCGCTGGAACCTAAATATCAAGGCGGTACTATCTTTCCAGGGACGAAGGTATAGACTCCTACGGATTTTCATATCGGAGTATAAGTGGAAAGACGGAAAGCCGACGGAAGAGGAGGCCTCCGGTGTTGGTGTTGTTGTTGGTAGAACCGTAGGGGCTTGTACGAGACCAAGGCAAAGTGGACGAATCGAATGTAGTTAGCGCGCCAAGGCCCTTTAGGCTCAGTGCCTCCGGGCGAAATAAAATCCATCCATCCACGAACACCAAGTACAGCAGCTGTTGGAGCAACCCGTACTGGAAATCACCATGCACGTTTAGACCAGCCCTTTGTACGACGATTTGCTCTCCACCACCAACTCTTGGCAAGGATTGTAACAAGTCGAAGAGATGAGGGAGCGTAGCGGATAGTGAGGGTCCGTCTTCTGGAGCCGGAAGCGGCTCCTTGGAGGATTCTATTCCTACGCCCCAAGTTTCTTAGGGTAGCGGAATAAAACTGCCCGTGCTCCGCGTGCTCGTCCGCGACGCCAAGAACTCGCGCCAATATCCCAGCGGCTACGACGACAATGCGACGGGCTAGTTGCCGTCTGACGTCTAAGTCATAGCGCCCTACCAAGATGAAATGAAATTGCCAGCTTGCTCACACCAGGTACTCTTCCATCCCGCCCTGCCACCATCTACCTCAAATTGATTCTACCTAAACGAGTGTGATAACCTCCACTACAAGAGACGCTTTAAACATTTCCTCAAACGCCGTCGGTTGCGGAGTTCCCTGATCGGCGGCGAGGAACAGGCTAGATACGCCTTCCCAGGTCGCATCCTACTCAAGCGCGATCTCGAAGAAGCCTACCCGCATGTGCAGGTCTGGGCGGCCTTTCACCGGCACGATGACGAGGCCGCGGGACTCAGCGGCCAGATTCTGTCGACCTCCATCGCGGCCCCAGCTCAACTCCATCAGCCGCAGGCCGTCTGGCGCAAAGACCCTTGTCCGGCCGTCGGTCCCGGGGCTGTAGCCAAATACAGGATTTGTATATCCGCCGTCAAGATAGAGGTAATTTGCGAAGCCAACCGGCTCCGAGTCAAAGTTAACCGTCTTGAACCTCGGCACTAGCTGGGCGGCCGTCATCCTGCTGATCCTGGCCCTGAGAGTTATGCCGTCCAAGATGTCGAGACGGGCATTCGGATAGTCGCCTTCTATCTTGTTGTGGATGATGGCGGCGTCCAGCACTTCGGCGGTGCAGTTCTCTGCGTAACAAAACCCCACAGGCCCGTCGACCTTGGCCCACGACCAGGACGGTGTCACACGAGACGGGTTCCACAGAAGGGTGTCCGATCCTCTCGCCGATCCGTCTTGACGCCAGGAGAGCCCGCAGATCAGATCCCGCCGCCAGAGGCCTGCTAGGTATTCGTCGCCCGTGCCACGGCGGAATTCATGTGCTAATCCCTCAAGGGCGTTGAGCTTGTCCGACGGATCACCGAGTTTGCGCTGCGAGAACTCCTGGACGATGTCCCGCCATTCACGATAGACCTGGGCACGATCAACGGCGACTGTAGGGTGGTGGAGCACGCTGAGCCGGTCGAGTCCACCCCCCGTCATCAGTGGTTCCATGCCGCCATCAACCTCCCTCGCCGAACGGCAGACCCACTGCAGCTGGCCAGATCCATAGACGAGCATCCGGTCGGAGAGTAGGGACTCCTGGCAATTGCTGCGCGGCCGCGCCACAACGGAGACCCTTCTATGTCGCATCCGGTGTAAATTCAAATCGGGACGCCAAGCCGACGCCAGAAGCCCGACGACCGGGGAGCTGGCGTTCCACGGCGCTAGCGTGCCACGGTTGATCCCGGCGCGCGCATCGCGCCTCTCCGGATGGAGACGCAATGGAGCCGCTATAGAGCCGCTATACGGGCCGCTATACCATCCTCGACTATGGTTGTCGACTTCCCCCACGTGATATTTTAGCCTGAATGGCTTGGAAGACTTGACCCGTCTTAACGAAACTAGCGAGCGCAGGCCCGGGATGACGCGGCGACGGGCAGGCGCTCGCTGATGAACCTGCAATCAGTGGGAGAACCAAGTGAAATAATACCTGCAACATGTGTGGTGTTGCAGGATGCAGCTTGCGCTAACGTTATCTCTGTCCTTCTTCGCCTTGGTAATAGCAAGCTTTGCGACGAAGGCTTCCCCGCAAGCCTAGAGCTACTGGGGATCTCCTAGTGGTGCGCAGGGATAATTCGGAAATTGCTGTGGAAGGACGCTTGGGCGAGCCGGAGGATTTTACCCGTGACGAGGCCGATGCCCCTGATGTCGAATTCCGGATTCTTGATGGATATTGTGTACTCTGTAATGAGGGCACCGAAAAGAGGAAAGAGGACGTTGCACGGGGTGTTTTGGTCAATGTGCGCCATTCCAGTAGTTAGATTGTTCATGTTTTAGTCAGCAAAGATCACTCTTCATCCTTCTCCACCCGTTCTCAACAATCCATCAAACATCTTAACGCAATGTCTATCATTGTCCAGGCCTTTCATCTTGATGCTACGCCAATTGAAGGACTGTATATTACCTTGGGCGACCTTCGAAGTCCATACGTCTCTTACACAGCCTCTACAGACCGTGAGGGCAAGGTCTCGGCGTGGCTTGGGACGGACATGTGCTCTACGATTCCCCTCCGCGCCGATGTCAACAGTCCTTGGCGTCTGACGTTTCACGCGGACCTCGTCTTCCCCGGTAGCGACAGACCATTCAGCTACGTCTATACCGACTTCGTTGTCAAGACATCTCATCATTTCGTCACCCTATACCTTGCGCCCGAGGAATATACCGTCAAACATAGACAGCAGCTTATCCCGCTCTATATAGAGCCTGTTGCGGTATCTTCTTGGGACAGCTTGGTGCACCCGAGACCAATGCAGCCCCAGCATATGGTCTTGGATTCTCAAGATTGTTCTCCTCGGGAGTCAACCCCGGACATCATTGGAGCGGCCTGTAACGACACCGGTGCTATGCCGCCGCGTCTTACCAGCCCCGACTTCATTGCGTTGCTTGAGGACAGCCTGGCTGAGAAGACGCCTAGTCGCAAACGGAAGCGGGCAGTTATGGAAGAGAGCATTGAGCCTCCGAAGCTCCGCAGGTCTCAAAGGCTGTCTAGCAAGAATTGAGGTCAAATGTAACAAGAAGTAGCGTTTTTCGTATCACCTGCTGGTTAGGCTATAATAGGTTTACATGTACACACATAACTACCATGTATTTTGACCAGCGGACTCAATATGAAGGAACAATAGTCGTACGTGTACTGGTATATCCCCTCTAGTTATCTTAAGCTTGTAACTACGCCCAGCGTTTTGAGCTTATACCTAATGCTAGTTATCCTTTGTTACTTTTTCTGCTCTCTCAGTATTCAACGTCCTATCCTCGGCGGCTGAACCTTCTCCTCAGCAGCCGTACTCTCGTATCGTTTCCTAGTTACGCAGTCTAGTAATTACCTGATGGAATCATCCCCTCCGCCGGTAGAATGGGGAGGGGAGAGCTGCGACAACCCGGGCCAGTTTCCATTCCGGATTCTAGGTTGCAAGGTCTGACAACTTCGAGTTCACGTTGAACATGGAGTTTGCGCTCGAGAGGTGTCACAAATTAAGCCAACAGGCCCTGGGACGTGCATGCGGCGCGGGGCGCGGGACGCTCCGAACCAGTCGTTACAGTGGGTCAGGCTGCAGGCTGAACATGGGGACGCCTGGGGCGACCAGCCAATCAAGAGGTGATCGAAGCGATCGGGGCTGCGATCACTTCGAGCACAGGCAGAAGGCGATCGCAAGATCGCAGGGCGATCGCAACGATCAAGGACACAGGTACAACAAGACTGCAAGAAGTAGATAGCTATATAGTCACTCATTCTGGTGAGCTCTGGGAGTTCACCAGTTGTCAATACAAGTCACACTTGGACACAAGCTACGAAGTATCCGACTGTGATTGAGCTTTGCATACGTGCAAGTTGGGAACCCTTTGGCTTCCCACGAATCCATATCAGCAAGTACTACCTCCGGAGCCCTTTCAGAAGTGGCTGACCCAGTGATTCGTCACAAGAGGCTTCCGGAACGCGGTGAATCCAGTAGCCCGGAGTGCATGTTTGTGAGGGTCGAATTTATGCTCGAGAGGCCCACGGAACGTAGTGAATTTGATATCCTGCTAACACGTGCAAGATGTGCTGCATTCGACGCCCTGGAGTTCACGTTTGGGCGGCTGACGGATCGTATGGAACGTGCTGCGCCCGACACTCTTGAGCTAGGTTTAAACCACCCACGGAACGTGTTGACGGGCCCGTAGAACGTGACAAAGATTCGGGGGTCAGGTGTTAAAACAAAAGAAGGGGAAGGAGCTTCCAGGTCCGATAACTCATGGCCAGGACGAGGTATCAACAAAGAAAAAGAAGTCTCCGTCTGATCAGACGGAGTAGAACGCGGGCATCACACGCAGGGCGCGTGGATCGACGTGCTTGACAGACACCCTCGCGGGTGCCAACAGTTTGGTGTGAACAAGATCCGTTGTTGTTGTCAATTAAGGGCGGAGGCTGAGCTCCTTGTTAAATACATGGGTTGTCCGATCGGACCAAGAACGGAAAAAGGAAAAACAAAAATGCCGAGGGACCCATCTTCCTCCCAACGATCCATCCCCAAGGCGCTCCCCAGCACTAGTGCAGTCCACCCGAACCATTATTATTTCCTAAAACTACTAGTAGCTCAAGAGCGTCGAACCCGAAATGAACTCACAGCACCGCAGCTCCTGCCAGAATCATCCCTGCGATGACTGCAAAGCTCCCAACCGGCAGCCCACTACCGCGGAGCAGTAATGAAGCGCCTGAGTTGCTGGGGGAGCCTACCATGCCTGAGAGGGTCAAGTCGCTAGTGAAGCTCGCGCTGACCCCGGTTCCGTTGTTGCAAGTTGAGCTGACTGTCTTTTTGGCGCCCGAGACGAAGTTGACGGCAGCACACTTTGCAATCTATAGTTAGCAACAGAAGCCGCCGTCAAGGCTAGTCAGAACCCACCTGGTAGCGCTCCGCATCCGACGTCTTGCTCACAACTCCTATGAAGCCCTTCTTCCCAGCCCACTCCTTTGGCACGGTGATGGCCGGCTCGCAAAAGTTTCCCTGGCCGCTCTGCTTTACAATTGGGAACAGCGCTGTCCAGTTGCTGGCCGCGTGCGAGTCGAGCGTGGCCCCGATCATGATATTGGCTTGCGGCTGGCCAAGCCGGATTGCAACCGAGTCTCCATCAACGTGGAAGTCGGTTGCTGTGTTCGACGAGAGGTCAGGCACGCCCCCGCCGCAAGGCCCCGCGGGTTCGAGGTCCTTGTTCATCTTGTCGCCCTCGAGCGGGAGCGGCAGCAAGAGCTCGAACTGGGCATTTGCCGTAGAGAGGAAGAGGAGTGTGGCGGCGACGAGAGAGCGGAGCGGCGCCATGGTGTGGAAGGGCGGACGGTGAAGGTTCGGGTTCGGATAGAATGGGTGGGCGTGGGCTGCGGAGTGGTGGGTGTCCTTTACCACGTGTGATCGAAATGGAATCGAAGAATTGGTCCTCTGAGGTGTTTGGACAGGGCGTTAACCGAGGGGAGAGGAGGAATGCGGGCTGACGAAATGTGCAAGAGGGACGAATTATACACCGAAAGCGGAACGTTACCCAGCTTGCCTGCTCCGTAATCTCCAAACTCTCGCAAACCTCAAACCAGCATCATCTTGCCCCTGGCACCTTGCCTCGGCAACAGTTTCGGTTCGTTCGAATGGAAATTGGAATTTCCAATAACGTTAGTGTCGTGTGAAGCCCGGCGCTAGACCCAACTGCGGCGCCTGGGAGCATCTGTGTCAAGTCAGCGATGGGGTACTGGAATTGATGGAATGATGGAATCTCGAGGTCTAGACCATTTCTCCACCAAGGAGTTCCCTGTAACGGACAGGCTCACAGGCCCTATTTGGCAACAACTCCGTCGCTCTCCAACACTAGTTACAAATTCCAACCTGATAGTGTGTCTGTGCTCGCACTCTATAGTGGATGCAAACCCCGCTCGCCGACGTCCCTATTCCCCGGGATTTATCGTGTGTGTGTATTCCCCAGGATTTGCTCAATAAAACCTTTGCGCAAACCCGGTTCGCCATGTAGTTGCACCCGTCTAATAAAGTTATGTTTCAAGCCGTTATAAACTCCCTCCCCCATGCTCTTCTCCGACTCCCGCCGTTGCTCCTGTCGCCGCCGTTGTCGGGACCCTGGCTAGCACTTGGCGCTCGACGACAAGTGCACATCCAAAATGATCACTACATTCGATAAGAGATTCCAAAGCGACAACGGGGATGCCGCCATCTTCACCCAGACCAACATCGCCGTCTGGGTGCTGACCTTGTCCTCGGGCGCGTTCCTCGCCCTCCGTCTGTGGTGTCGGCACCGCTTCTCCAAGCTGTGGTGGGACGATGCCCTGCTCACCTTATCATGGGTATGTCAGACCCTCGATATCTACGACAAAAGCTGGACGTTAACCTAAACAGGTCATCTTGCTCATCGCGGCCGCGCTGCTGAGCCGCACCATTTTGTCCGGCTATGAGACCGACGATGACAAGGCCCGCTTCTTCCTCTTCCAGAATACCGAGGCCGCTATGACGACCCTCGTCATCGCCTGGTCCAAGGTTACCTTTGCCATCACCCTGTTGCGCATCGTCCGGAACCGCTACCTCAAGTACTTCCTCTGGTTCGTTATAGTAACGGCAAACCTGATCCTCGTCCCGGGTATGATCTCCATCTGGGTCCCTGCGTGCGTCGACCCGAGGAAGGTATTCCGGCCTGCATATCCTACGTGCATGGACCACATCTACCTCCAGTACCTCGGCGGTTCAACAATTGGTACGACCCACTCCCCGGGCTGTCTTGGTAGTTTGGGAAAATACCCGAGCTGACTTGTCGTAGTATATGGCGGCGTCATCGACGTCTTACTCGCGCTATTCCCCTGGTTCATCATCCGGAACTTGCAATTGGTTACGCGAGAAAAGATCGGTCTCACTCTCGCCATGAGCCTAGGTGCTATCACGGGCACCATCGTCATCTTCCGCGCCTTTTTCCAGCTCAAAAAGACAGACAACAATTATCGTACGTCAACTACAACGGATCCCCACCAGACACAGCGTGGCGAGCTAATTTGCAAGCAGACTTTATGGTTTTCATGTCTATCTTCAACTTCCTAGAGCCTGCTGTCGCCATCATTGCCCAGGCGATTCCTATGTTCCGCGTTCTCATCTCCAATATGAAGAAGGGCTCGAATGCCCTCCGTATCAGCTCGCCGACGAAGGGGAACAAGTCAAACGTGCATTCGCAACAGATGCGGACGTGGAACAGCAAGGTGCTTGGCGAGACGCGTAAGGAGCCGGACGAAGAGTTGCTCCACGTGCGCGTTGACCGGACGGTTCAAATTTCATCAACCTTGGCATCAGCAGGCTCAGGAGCCTCGGATTTTGGGGACGACAAACTTTACGATGGTACTATTAGACAGTATTAACCCATTGATTAACATCAATTTTCCATTCTTCAACAAAGTCTATCTTGTCCTACTCGCAAGACGCTCGCGTCGGCTTCATACAATCAGATCATCCGGCTCTGGGATACGGCGACCGGCGCACACCGGCAGACGCTTAAGGGTCATGACGGCGCGGTCAATATAGTGGCGTTCTCGCCGGATAGCAAGACGCTCGCGTCGGCTTCATACGATCGGGCCATCCGGCTCTGGGATACGGCGATTGGCGAGCACCGGCAAACGCTCGAGGGACATGACAGCACGGTCAGTGCAGTAGCATTCTCGCAGGAGGGCAAGACGCTTGCGTCGGCTTCAGCCGATCGGACAATCCGGCTCTGGGATACAGCGACCGGCGTGCACTGGCAGACGCTCGAGGTTCAGAGCCCTCTTACGCGCCTATCGTTCTTCGAGAACGGCGAGTATCTCGAGACAGACCGGGGCATGCTGAGCGTAACCATAAACCCTGACGCTTCGGGCAGTTTCTGGAGACCAGAAACCAGCCAGCGGTTTTCTTTTCGTCAAGGACCATTGGATCACAAGAGATGGAAAGAGTGTTCTTTGGCTTCCTGACGACTATTGGGCAACATCCCTCGACATCCTTCGCGCTGACTCTCTTGCTCCCGGCCGCCGCCTCGGCGGCCGACCCCAAATCCCAGGTGAACAACTGCCCATACTTTCATATCTCCCTCTGCGCCTTGGTTTTTGCTGAGAGAGAAAACGAACTGTCCCCTTCTTCGAGCCGGATAGGCTGCACGTGCTGGTGCCTCCTGCGTTCTGCTTCGGGGGGTTGATCCTCACGCTTTCGTTTGCGATTCGGGGTCGGATGCCGCGTCGTTTCCGACATCTACCGTCTCTCTCAGCAGTGCTTCCTTCGCGACAATTTGTTATACGGACCCTCGTGACGCCATCAATCCACTCCCTTGACTCCAGCTCGCTACGCAAGCGCTGTGCTGCTTTATCGCAATAAGCCTCCGCGTCCTGGAATCGTGCAACGGCGTCCAGAAGGCCAGCTTTTGTCGCACCCTCTTTAGCGCGACGGGTAGAGGTCTGGAGATTTCTAGAGTCAGCCCGCGGCTGAGAACTTGGCCTGTTGATTCGGACTTACTATGGATGGTCATAAACGTCTGGTCTCGCGGGTCCATGCGGGGCTGATTATGGCGGGCGGCTCGGGCGAGCTGTCCTGAAGTGCAAAAGTGCAGTTACAAGAAGCTCTCCAGTGCGTGTGTCATTCCAACGTCGAGTTCCCGGGCAAGCAGCGCCGGCGGGGAGCCCACAGCGGGTGAGCTGCCGCGGCCGTGCCAGTGCCAGCCAGCGCACACCGATCCTCTTAGGAACGGTGGTTGACGTCAATAATCCCCTTTGGAGGTCCTTCCTTCCCATGCAACGTACAGAAACCAAGACTTTTGCGTTCAAGGGTGCGCTGCAACCATCTGCGTTTCTCCTGGGCCGCCCTGCTGTGTCTTTCGAAATTCGACACATATCGCATCTTTTGAAAACACTCAAAATCTGCGACAATATATGTTTTATTGGCCAGCCACACACCATCCTCCGTTTGCGATTTTTCGTGTTTGTTGTGGGGCCATTCAGATCGGATCGTGGAAAAACGGGCGCTATTGCTCTTACACCCTGGCAGGCCTCGACCAGCCTTCCCCGTCCCGTTCTATGCTCGCGATTGAATAAGTCGCGCCCGCCAACCCGCCCGGTTTCGCAAACTCGAGTGGACACACCTTTATTTTCCTCTCTCCAACGCGCGCACTGAAACCTTAAATCTAGATCTTGTTTGGCAGCAACTTTCTCGGTCAGCTGTGCGCCATCGTCCACACGCCGACCGCATGCGACAAGCCCGATCCGCCTGCGAGCGACGACAGGATACGGCCCCCGCCGACCAAGCAGCTCGTCTGCAGGAGGCGCATTACCCAGCCTGACGTCGGCTCGCTCTACGACATCCTGCACGATCATGCAGGCACCACTCTCTACGTCGTGCCTATCTGCTGGACCGACCGCCATACCGACCTCCTTGGCGCCTGCTTCAAATACTATGGACGGTTCGCCACCCACTTTTCATGCTGCGCCGCAGGCTCACAATCCCATCAGCTAGGGAGGGGTGCGGTCAAGCATTCATGGCAAGGCAAGACGCGGGGCGGCAAGGCGACAATTATCAGGCAACCTGTCCGTCCGCCAGCTGCTGGCATTACAGATGCCCCACATTTGGTGGACGGTTTCCGACCACCAAATGTGGGGCTGTCACCCACGAGCAAAGTCCACAAGTAGCGAGGGCCGGCGGCGGAGCTGAAGAAGCACGAGGCGAAGCTTGCTATGCTGACAGGTCAGTCAGAGCACTGCGTCGTCTAATATCTCGACCATGACGTTTTGCTGACCTGTGGCTGTTTGTCGATTTTTAGTCTGGAAGGACCAACATGCGCGGGCAGCCGCTTTACAAGACTCTCGGCGGATACTGGACGACGTTGCCGTATCGTCGGTCCACCTAGCCGCGCCGCTGCGATACCAACCCCTCCTTATGCCCCGATCTGATAGAGGGGCTCCTTGGCTCAATGACTGGCGACTCTTGTACCTGGAATTCATCTCCTTTCGTGTGCCAGCGGGCGTAGTGGAACGCCAACTCTTCGAGCATGCCTGGGGGGGATTTATCGAGTGCAACCATCTCGCCTGTAACTGAAACTTCTCCGCCTCATTCCATTGACCTTGATAAGAGAAGAATCCGGCAGTACAGTGGAGAAGGGATGCCCTTGATACTCTCTCACCCTCCGATCTAGTGCCGTTGGACTTTAGTACGGCAGACACGTGCGGCAGGTATGTGCTATATATCGCCCGGTTTTCGTAGTTGCTAAACGGGTAAGCCTGCGATACCACCAAGAGCGCCTGCTCCGCGAATTGGCGTATCCTACCCTTCCTGTTGAGCTACTTTTGTATGACCAACTGTACAAGACGGTGTATATCGAACCGATGGTTCTTATCCTCAACAATAAAACCAAAGGCTTTAAGGACGTCTAGCGCTTTCGTAAGCTATATTTCCGCTCTTTACTCTTAGCTCTAATGCTTATAGTAACGGGATAGGAATTCCAACGAAATAGCCTGCCGGTTAAACAGAGCTATAAGTAAGAGAAGCTCGCCTACGAAGGTATTCTATCGTTGAATCTGCTCGAACGAGAGTATCTATATCTCGGCCACTATACGAGGAGTCTCTAAGTCTCTCCTATATATCTCAAATTCCTTACTTAGCAGCTGGACGAGATCCTAATCGCTCTTGTCTACCAGCTTAAGGTAGCTATAGATCGTTATAGTATTCTCTTATATAAACGTTACTACCTAGACAAGCATAAGCGGTAGGTATTTTAGCTGAAAAGAAAGAGCTGAGAATTTGTCTAAAGTAGTATCGATTCCGTTAAGCTATGTATAAAGTAGCTAGGCTATCTTATTATTATCTATCTTATTACCCTCGATAGGATACTTTCCTTTAGTTAGTCTTAAGCTATTTACTTATTCCTAGTTGTAATAAGAATAGTACTATATAGGTACCAACTGCCAGCAACTAGAAGAGGCCTGGAAGACCTGCCTATAGTGGGCCGAATCTAGGGGGATGGTCTTCGCCGGGGAAAAGAGCGAACTGATCCA
>MU854694.1:0-17744 GCA_033296685.1 Parachaetomium inaequale | reverse complement strand
ACCCTCCCCCCATCCACCACCCCCCCATCCTCCCCGCGCCAATAAAACCCCCTCCACAGGAACATATACATCGTCCCGACATTAATCCCCACAAACCACACCGTCTCCAGCACAAGCCGCACGTCCACCTTCCGCCGCACCGTCCACAACCACCCCCGCCGACCTTTTGCCTCGCTCCCGGCCAGAAAGGTGGTGTCTGACACGCACCAAGCCGGCACCAGCAGCCTGTAGAACACCCACGGCAGGATGAAGTACCGCGGCTCGACCAGCGGTGCGGTGATGAGGGATAGGGCGGTGGTGAGCAGCCAGAGGAGGGCTGTGGAGGTCGGTGGGGGGGATGAGGAGGCTTGTTTTGAGGTTGGGGAGGCGTCGAGGAAGGGGAGAAGAGTGTCGGTTTCCGGTTTGCCCCCCTCAGGTGTGTCTGCCTTGGGGTTGGGTTCTGGTGTGGTTGTGTTGGGGGTCGGGGGTGCTGGTGTGGTGGCGTGGCTCGTGCCCGCGAGCTGGTCCCACACCAGCCAGCGGCCGGCGGTGTAGACTGCGACGAGGGAGAGACGGATGGCTGGGGAGCGGAGGATGGTGTGGCGGAAGATGTAGAACATGTAGTGCCTGTTGTCGGCGAGGGTGAAGGGGTGGATGATGGTGTTGTACTGTACGATGGCGAGGGAGAGGAGGATGGTGAGGAGGGTGTATGGGGCGGAGAAGAGGACTGCCCGCTTGGAGGTTAGGGAGAGAAGGGATTGGAGGTATTGGGAAGGGTTGGTGATGGCCGAGAGAATGGAGGGGATGAGGAGAGGGGCGGAGAAGAAGGCGAAGAGTGGCCAGATGTAGAGCATTTGAGCAAGGTGGATGGTGGCGATGTGGTTGGATTTGTCTCCTGGGATATGGTTAGCAGGAGCCCGGGCTGATCGCCGAGCAAGACGTACCGAGGACCACACCCCCGTTCCAGGCCACGAACCCGGCAAACAAGGCGAGAATGGTGATGTGTGGCCAGATTTGTCGCAGAACCCTGACCGGGTTGCAGAGAGCCGTGACGGCGATTGTAAGCCCGCAGAAGAGCCAGTCTAACTTGTCAGCAGTTTCCATCAGGAATGGGCGAAGGGACTTACCTTCCAGGCCAGACTGGTTAAGGGGCGGGTCATGGAGCTTGAAGTACACCTGCGCGCCCGGCTTCACAGACCGGAGCACATGGGCAACTTCCAACCCCCCCATGTACACGACGACCCAAAAGATATTAGTTTGCCGCATGAACAGCGCAGCCACACCCATAACCACTGTCCAGAGGCCGTTGACGAGGCCTGGGAGCTGAGTTCCTACGCGAAGCAAATGGTGTCGGTAGGCGGCGAGCACGACCGACGTAGAAAGAACGTCTGTGTAGTACAGCGCAGAGAAGAAGAAGATGACGGGAAATAAGGCGATGTTAAGACCCGTGTAGTACGCGTTGAATGAGACTGATCCAGAACCTTGCTTGCCCGCTCGCTCGGCCGCCCGAACCTCGATCAGGTGTCGGCATTGCGCTGCAAGCAGGGCTGTCAACAGCGTGGCGAGCACGTTGGTAGACCGAAGACTGGAGGGAGTGCATTCCGAGAGCCTCCTGAATTTGTGATAGGCCACGGATGGGAGGTAACTATTTGGCGGTGATGTTAGCGACCATCAAAACGGCGACTCGGGGGTATCCGCACAGGCCGGGAGGGGTGGTGATTTTGTCATCCCAGTCCCAGAAACGCCCCTCGCAATAGGTTTGGGCTTGTGGAATATGGAAAACCTCGTCCTGTATGACTGTTAGCGCCTTTGTCTGTGTCCCAGAAAAGGGGCTTAACACTTACGAGGTAGGGTTCAGGGACGTATTTGTTGACAAGCGCAAGCCACGACCTGGACGCCAAGGACAGGGCAAAGAAGCCGAGCGGCATGATTGCTTCTACGCCAAATGGCGCCCATGATGTAAGCGTTGTACTCGGTTGCTTTTTCGTCGAGGGCGCCAGATAACGGCTCATGAGCCAGGCGTTGGCAAGAGACGAGAGCACATCGAACCACGGTAGCCTTTGGCGGAGTCCCTGGATGGCCTCCATGGCAAGGGGAAAATGAGTGGAATGAACAAAATGGAATTAGAGTTCATAGGGATTCATCGGGGCTCTCATGGCACAGCATGTCCCGGTGGCGTTCCCGTTGATGGGCGTACGAATTTGATGTGTTTATGTGTTGCGGCTGTCCGGACCAACAATCACAGGTGTCAACAGGGAAACAGGCCTGGTTGGCCCGTGCGCCAACCCAGGCGTGAGGGCCCCCTGATCGTAGAACTCCCGTCCAGTCGGAAATTCATCTCACAGTCTAGTTATAGGACGAGGGGGTGACGGATTGGAAAGGGCTGTCTATAAACGGTATCTTTTCTACACGCTTCAATTACACCAATGCGCCGCAAGCCTCCCCGAGTCTACACCCCAGCGCCAGAAACCATGCTCAACCAAGAGAGAGCAGGCAGTTTAGAACGGCTGCATGAAACAACGGTCAGTGGCTTGCATGGCAGCCCGAGACGGGGCAAACTTACGTTGTCCGAGGCGTGGGTCTCCTTAACGAAGCGTTGGCCAAGGAAAGGGATCTTCTGTAGTGAAGTTAGCGAGTGCGCGCATTGGCGACCACAAATTCAGAAGGCCGCACCTGGAGGATGTCGATTTGGATCCTGGGAATGCCGGAGGCGTAGAAGATGACGGCGAAGAGGGCGACGCCGCCGAACATGCCGGCCTTGACGCCGCTGTTGGGACAGTTAGCCTTGTTCATGTTGTCCAGCCTCCTATGTGGCCGAATATCTTCCAAACCCCTCCCTCCAACGGCTTGACAAACAAGCTCGATCCAAAATCCCGCGACCCTGTTCCTCCTCTTCCCGCATGCTCCATACACCTCGCATGTGGCAACCCCACTTCCCTAGCCCTTCCCAAATGCGATAGAAACCGTCGACTTACGTCCTGAGAAGCGTCTTCTGGGTGATGCCGGCGACGTGAGACTGGTAGTAGTACCTGGTTTCCGTCAGCGTCTGCTACGCCTATGTCTCTTGCCTCCCGACTCGCAACCACGGCCGTGGCCCTGCTCTTCGTCTCTAGGGTCGGTCGCGGTTGCTGGCAGATGGATGGTGCGCGCTTACTTGGGGCCGTAGGGGCTCTTGTACTCGGGGAAGGCGGGCGCCCGGCGGGAGGGAGTCTGGCATGACGTCGGTTAGCCGGTGCTCGGTGCTCGCGAAACACTGTTTTCAGGTTTGCGGAAGGCGGAAACCTGAAATCGGGTAATGGAGAGCCGCTTTGTAACGTACGGGGAAAGGCATCGTGACGACCGCGGCAAAAAGAGCGAGGGGCTGCTTCAATGGCTGCGAAACGATCTTGTCTGGCAAAGATTCGATGTTGGAGTTTCGCGCGAGTTTCGAGCCGGACAAACCCGAAGCGTTGTGGCCTGAGGCAGAAAGGGCTGAATCAGATTGGTTTCAGCCTTGCCTGAGGCATGAATCACATGCGCCCACTTCGAGGTCCCTGGGAGCTGCCCCACAGCCCCCCAGCTGCAGGTGATGAGCTGCAACCCCACAATTGCCTTCGCAGCGGCTTCTGGCCGATGGAATTCTGGCATTCTGGAATTCCCCGGCATCTTTCCTGCATATCGTTAGGTACTTAAAAGCTGTCTCGTGCTTCTTCTTTTGGCTCCCTTGTCAATCATAACCGACACTCGGCACAAACCGACAGCATTTCTCTGTCTCCCTCACCATCGCACTCGTATTGCATCCAACATCCAGCATGGAGCAGGACCTGGACAGTCGCTTCGAGCGACTCGAGAAGGCCCTCGGCAACATGATCGACGCGCTTGCAAAGAACAATCCGTCAGACAAGGTCGCCGAGGAACTGCTGGCAGCCGAAGCCGACCTCTCAGAATCATTGAAGCTCCTCGAGACACACCAGAACAACAACGCACGAATCCAGCAGCTGCGCCAGGAGACGTCGCTCCTCGACACGCAGATCAAGGACATCGCCAGCTCCCTCTGGAACATGCGCAAGGAGCTGAAAGCCGTACCAACAACCAGCAACCCCCCAAACGGCGCAAAACACCAATTCACCACCGCCGAGCTCCTCGCCTACGCCCGCCGCATCAGCCGCAACACCCTCCCCCTCCCAGGAGTCACTAACGGCGTCGACATGACCGCAACGCAGCCCTCGACCCAACCCGCCGACCCCGAAGACTCGTTCCGCCTCCAAACACAACCCACACAAACCCAAACCCCCAACGCGAGCTTCAATTTCAGCTTCAACAGCACAGTCGGAACCCCAGCCCCCCTCAGCGCAGCCACACCCACCACCACCACCGCAAACGACACCCAACCAACTACCCAGCTCCCACCCTCCCAGCAACAACAACAACACCCCCCCAAACCCCCCGCCGAAGACAAACTCCCGCAACACCTCCAACCAGCCGTGAACCCCCTCCACGACGCCACCTTCCACCCCTGGCCGACAGAAGCCCAGATCCGCTCGGGCGCGCTGGCATCCATCCAGCGGCTCGCCGACTCCGGGATCGACCCGAAGGGCTACGACCCCGCCGAAGAGGAGCGCAAGCTCAAGGAGCAGGAACAAGCGCGGAAAGAAGCCGAGGAGCGGGCGCGGCAGGAGCGGGAAGCCGCCGAGCGGCGGATGCGCGAGGAGCGGGAGCGCATGGCGCGCGAGAGGGAGCTGGCGCGGCAGCGGGAGGGGGGAGGTGGCGGGCTTGAGAGGAGGGAGAGCGTGGCTGTGGGGAGGGCCAAGCCGAAGCAGTTTACTTTTCTTGGGGCGGATGACGATGATGATGATGAGGATGAGGATTAGGGATCCGGGTCTTTGTTTGCGGTGGGAGGGGCGGTGGAAAAGGAGACCCAGACCCCACCCGCGGGGGTTCATAACGGGCATGATAATAAGGGTAATCAGGCATGTGTGGCCACGGGAATGACGGAAGAGACACCCGAGGAACAGAAACCTACAGCAACCGCTGGAGGTGATCATGGCGAGGCCGAGGACGACTAGGGCCCGATGCTTGCCCTCGCAAAATCCTTGAGTTAGGCGGAAGACTGACTACCGTTCGGTAGAGGAGTAGGGGATGGCGTTCAAGACACGGGCTGCATGGTTAGGTTCGGGGTACATGGGATAGGGGGTGAAGCGATGCTTTGGGGAATGGACTCGTCATTTGGCTGTCGAGCGAATAACAAATCACAGCTGCAAGGCTAATAATATCATCCATGGTCAGCTTGTGGCTGAACTATACCAAGTAGTCAAAAAGGCGCTGCTTGTATGCGAGTCGCCACTGAATGCCAAAACAACAAGAGTCTAATGGAAGTTCATCCATCCCAAAATACGGGATGCTAATACTACACACTCTCCGTCGCCCCCGCGCCCGTTTTGTGGTGGTACATGGAGTTCTAAATCGCATCCAATTCCTGAAAAACTGCCCTTTACCAATCTACCCCTCGTTTCCCCCGACTCCATCTAATCGATCTTGATGGAAGCATAGATCTTGCGGACAAACAGCCAGCTGGCAAAGAAGCCGATCGATCCTGCGGTACAATGTCAGCGTCACTACGAACAAGAGTCGACAGGAAAGACCTACCAGTCAGGATAAAGAACAAGAACGAAATGAGCAAGCTGTAGCCAATGTACAGCACGCTCCCCGCAAACCCTCCCAGCGACAGCTTGCTGATCCAGTAAATGAGGGCGTTGAGGAAGATGTACCCCGAGGTGGTGCCGGCCGCTAGGAAGGCGCGCCATTGCCAGTTGTAGTTCTCGGCGCACAGCAGGAAATAGACCATCAGCACCGTGACGGCGGCGCACGTCATGATCATGAGGCCGTAGCACAAAAAGAGGAAGCCGAACATGTAGTAGATCTTGCTGAACCAGATGGAGCTCATGATGAAGTAGAGCTCGACAAAGATGGCGCCGAACGGCAGCAGCCCGACGAGCAGCATGCTGGGAATCGGCTTGAGGTAGGTCGTGACGGGCGGGATCTGGCGCGGGATCTGGTTGGTGCGGACGGGCGGCTCGAGGGCCGGGGCGCGGAAGCCGAGCCAGGAGCCGGCGCAGGATAGCGGGACGCTGATGATGAACCAGATGAGCACGATGACGAGCATGGTGGTGAAGGGGACGGCGCCCGACGAGCTCTTGGCCCAGAGGAAGAGGTCGAGCAGGAAGAAGGTGGAGAAGACGATGCCCGGGACGAGGAGCGGGGTCAGGACGATGCAGAGCTTCCACTTGTCGCCCTGGAGCGACTTGTACATGCGCGCCGAGGTGTAGCCGCCGACGAAGCCGAGGATGGTGTACATGAGGATCATGATGGTGCCGAGGGAGCCCCGGTTGGAGGGGGAGAGGAAGCCGAGCAGGGCAAAGGCGATGGTGAAGCCCGCCATGACGAAAAGCTGGGCGCCGTTGCCGAGGAAGACGGAGAGGAGGAGGGGGTGCGACGGCGTGCGGAACACGTCGCCGTGGACGAGCTTCCAGCCGGAGTCCTCCTGCACGCCGTCCTCCATCAGCGCCGAGGTGCCCGAGAGGTCCTCGAGGTTGAGCTGGTCGAGCCTGTTGTAGCGCGCGATATCCTTCTTGAGGGCGCGGACCAGGATCGACATGACGGTCAGGACCAGGAAGACGACAATGACGGCCGAGTTGATGAGGGAGAACCAGTGGATCTTGGGGTCGAAGACGTGCAGGTACTTGTCCCAGCGCGTGGCCCAGGCCGTCTTGGACGGGACCCAGTAGACGCCATACGTGAACTGGACCTCGGTATCGCCCGCCTCGTTCAGAATCAGGGGTTCGGTAACGTCGTTGCAATTTTCATCGATAGGACCCGTGTATTTCCTCGACTCGGGCTGCACGATGACGCCGACGACACGGTACTGCTCTTGGCCCCCCGGGAGGCCCCCCGGGACCTCGTGGTACTCGATAACGATGTCGTAGTGGTTGTTGAACTGGACCTGGCTGCCGTCTTCGGTTGTTTGCCCAAGGAGGAACCCGGGGTTGTAGAAGACAGTTTCTGTCAACCCGTCGACGATCTTTTGCCCAGCGGGAAGCCCGTCCACCAGCCAGTTGAGGCTGATGCCGTCCTGGATTTGCTGGTTCACAAACACAGCCGCGCCCTGCTGGTACGTTATCTTGCACAGCGGTTTACAACTTTCGTTGCGCGCCATCTTGAGCTCGAACGGCGACGTCTTTATCCTGTCTCCAAACAATATGCTGCCCAAGCTCGCGCCGACGTCCTGGGGCCCGTCGGGCGGCCGGCAGAACTGGAAGAGGGGGTGGTAGTAGTCGTAGGAGACGACCGAGTGCAGCATGGCGTCGGAGCCGGCGACGGGCCGTATCGAGTTGACATTGAGCGGGACGGGCTCCTCTTGCGTGTAGGATGTGGGCGCGACTCCGGGGAGGTAGAAGGCGGATACGAGCTGCGGCGCGACGAGCAGCGCAGCGAGGAGCGGCCCCGCGGGCGCGTGTGTTCTTATTTGCATGGTCGAAGTGTGTGTCTGCTAGCTGAACGAATGATTAGCATTCGAAGCCCTGGATAGTCAGGATGCCCGGCGGGCGCGCGCAAGGCACGCCGTCAGTTGCTCCGAGCTCACATCAGGGGCGCATCGACGGGACGTACTCTATACTCTTTGTCGATCGGTTCGACCCGCCCCGAGAGATCCGCGCTACGGCGAAAAAATATATCATGCAGGGATCAGCAATCAAATTGGTGTTGAAGCTTGGAGGCCTGGAAGGGTGTTTGTGAGGTTGGGTGGTGCGCCGCGCTGCTGTGTGGCCTCTGCCAAACTTCGACTGTGCAAGTTGTCGTCTTCAAAACTGAACCCAACAACTCAAGTAAGACAAAGACTGTTGGCCCGTGCGACGCCAGCTCCAGCGCTCGCTCTTGTCGCATTGCGAAACCCGGCGGGATTGGGATCCACTTCGAGGCGGGATCTTAGACGGTCTTGGCAGCATTTGCAGCCTTGCAGGGCCCACTGAAAAGTTCCGGCGGGACCCTCAAAAGATTTCCTTTTCTGCTCCCAGACTCAAACCTTGCTTCGAGACAATCCCCAATTCAGACTGCAGTCAACCATGGCGGCACCAGCGACTCTACCAGCATTGCTGGACTCGCTTACGAAGTCCCTGACCACTACGCTGGACGCCGCACCGAAACTTGCCACCGTCGAACTCCCCAAAGACGGCATTTCGCTGCTCGATGTCAAGAACGAGCTCCTCCTCTCGTACCTTCAAAACCTCGTTTTCCTCATCCTCCTCAAATTACGCCACGCGAAGAACGCAGACCCAGACAATGCCACCGAGGAGCAGAACCTGGACGACCTCGTTGTTTCCAAACTCGTCGAGCTGAGACTGTACCTCGAGAAGGGCGCGCGACCGCTGGAGGACAAGCTTCGGTTCCAGATCGACAAAGTTCTACGTGCGGCCGACGACGCCGAACGGGACGCCAAGGCAGCCGAGGAAGCCGCAAAGGCCAATGGGCACGGGTCGGAGTCTGAGTCCGGCAGCGAAGAAGGCGAATCGGATGCAGAGGAGGACGAGCAAGACGGCGCCGTGGACGGGCGGAAGATCACTGATCTCCAGCATCGCCCGAACCTCGGTGGATTCCAACGCCCGGCTGCTGCGGTGTACGCCGGAAAGGAGACGGGCACATCCGGCGTCTACCGCCCGCCAAAGATTGCGCCAGTGGTGATGCCGACCACCGAGCGGCGCGAGAAGGGCGACCGCAGACCCATCAAGTCCGCCACGCTCGACGAGTTCATTGCCGACGAGATGTCGACGGCGCCAATCGCCGAGCCCAGCATCGGTACCACGATTGTGAACTTTGGCCGTAAGATCAAGACGGCCTCGGAGCGCCGCAAGGAGGACGAGCGCCGCGACTTTGAGGAGAGGAACTTTGTCCGTCTGCCCAAGGAGAGCAAGAAGGACCGCGCGAAGCGGGCCAAGGCTGAAGGCGGCAGCCGGCGGATGAACTTTGGCGGCGAAGAATGGAGGGATCTCAGCGAGGGCGTGGACAGAATCAGCCGGTTGACGCAGGGCAAGGGCTCAGGCGGTGGCACCAAGGCTCTGTTAGAGAAGAGCCGCAAGCGCGGTATTGACACGCTCGACGGGCCTCGTGGACATGGCGCCAACATGGGCGAGCGGTATCAGAAGCGACTCAAGGTCCTCGAGGGTGGCCGTGGCACAAGAGGAAAAGGCCGGTAAAGAATCAGCCAGGGAAATACGAAATCCATTTCCGTCTAAAGACCCTGCGGCGCTATGGTGCATACTCATCCCACTCATAATTTCTACGAAGCTCCGACCCTGTACCCCTTTTTCTTCGATCATGTTCGACTGTCCTCACCACAAACTCTACAGGCTCTGCAACATCTCCATCACAAACTGAGGCCGACATCCTCACCCGTCGTCTCCTCCCGCATTCCCAGCCCGTTGCGGATTCTATCCTCGGCCGCCACCACATTCTTCGGGAGCATGAAGCCCAGGCCAAAGAACACGAACAACGCCCACTTCCACCGGAAGGGGTTGAACGCCACGCAGAACGAAAACCACCACACCAGCTCGAGGTACGTGAAGAACTCGAACGGCCCGACAGGCGAGGCCATCTTGAACAGCCGCGTCATGTCGATCCAGCGCTTCATCCAGAACGGGTTCGGCCGGGTCAGGGGGTCGACCAGGAACATGAGCAGGATGCGCGTGTAAATGCCAATGTGCCAGTTTCCCACCGTCCCAATGGCGTTCATGTAGGTGCAGTTGATGCACGAAATGGACGGGTGGTTCGGCGGGAAGGTCTGCAGGTACCAGTTCGGCGGGTCGTACGGCTTGTCGAAGCACGTCTCGGGCAGGAAATCCAGCTTGGGTCGCGCGAACCCCGTCGCCATGACCACCACGTCCCCCTCGACCACGTCCTGCCGTCCCTGCCCGCCCGCCGGAACCCCCTTGGCGCGCCGGTTGATCTTGACGCCCTCCTCGGTGAATCCCTCGATGTCGCAGCGGATCCACTCGGCCCGCTTCGACCGCAGCTTGTCCATGATGTCCGAGTTGACCATGGGCGTGTCGGTGAAGAGGCCCTTGTTCGCCGGCGCCAGGTCCTCCAGGTCGCGGTAAAACATCTTGCGCAGCAGCAGCTCGGGGACGAAGCTCAGAAACGTCTCCTGCCCAAACACGTTCATCGCCAGCAGCATGTTCCAGATCGGGTTCCGCGGGATAATCCACTTGTCGCTGCGCGCGAGGATGTAGATCTTCTTGGCGCCCTCCTCATGCGCAAACTCGAGCGCCTCCACCGCGCTGGCGCCCCCGCCGATGATGATCATGGTCTTGTCCTTTGCCGAGCAGGCGCCCGTCAGCCGGCTCGAGTGGTGGATCTCGCCGGCGAACGTGTCCATCCCGGGCATGTGCGGGATCTTGGGCTCGCCGCAGGTCCCAATGGCGGCGATGACGCCGTCGAAGCGGCCCAGCGCGGCGTCGTTGACGATCCACCGGCCGCCGTCGTCCTGGTAGACGCGCTCGACCGTGGTGCCGAAGTGGGTGCGCGCCTCGAGCCCGTAGCGCCGCCACAGGTCGCGCACCTGGCTGAGGATCTGCTGGCGGTCTGGGTAGCCGCGCTCCCATTTAACGGAAGGGTGGAAGCGGTACATGATGGAGTGGATCTGGAGGGAGGACGTGTTGTTGACGCGGCTCCAGATGCCGCCCAGCTCGTCTTGGCTTCCCGCTTCGAAGAGGGTCACGTCGAAGCCGTGGCCGATGCAGTGCGCTGCGCTGGTCACGCCCGTGATGCCCGCGCCGATGACGGCGATTCGGGGGCGGCTGAGGCGCGTGCTGGGCCCGGGTGGGTTGGGGGACAGGATCTTGTCGGTGAGCCATTGGAAGAGCTGGAAGAGGAAGAGGAAGGGGTGGAGGAGCGGGTTGTACACCCGTGATTGGGACGCCATCTTGAGGTTTCTGGTGTGAATCAGTGAGGATGGTTTCCAGACTTTCATCAAAGGTTGAGAGGAGGGAAACTAAATACTCCCTGTGCTCGAGGGCACATGCCAACCGTTCTCCCTGGCCGTTGACATTGTCCCTGCCAAGCCTGGTGGGGGAGATGGGTGGTGACGTCACGTACAGGAATTGACTTGCATGTGAAAACAGTTGCGCGGGAATATCCGCGAGTTCCGGACCACGGACATCGAAATGGGAAGTTGATTCGCCGTTGCAAGGGATGGCTCGGTGATCAAGTTTTGTTTTCGTGCGACTGCGGTAAATCTCGTGTCGTGAAACCGGTCCATCTCGGGCTGGAAAAAGTTCCCTCGATCGATTGCCGCATGCCCTCGTGTCCCATTGACTCCATGGCATTCGAGCTTGATCGGCCGTCCTTGACTCGATTCCCATCCCTCGCTGGCTAGTACAACAGCACTCCTTGTATCCAACCCTTTTCCCGACAGTCTTCAAGCCCTCGGATCCCAGTTACTATCCACCTGGTTCAGCAGCACCAGCTTCTTCACCACTTCCGCCCCAAGAATCTTATCCAGCGGCACCAGCTTGAAGCTCGCCTCGGCGCTCGTCCCCTTCCCCCCAGCCAACTGATTTGAATCATCGTGCACCACAACCAGCCCCTTGGGGAACTTGTCCCCCAACCCCGTCCCCACAGCCGTAATCCCATCCGTATTCGTCACGGCATCCACCTCGGCCCCCTTCCCCTCCGTAATCGTAAACGCCATGACAAACTCATGCGGCGCCTTGCGCTTATACACATTATACGCGCTCACCCCCTGGTTCGAGACAATCACAAACCCATCATCCTTGGTCTTGCCATACACCAGCGTCACGCCCTCAACATCAGCCCGCAGGTGCCCATCGCCCACGGTCGCGACAGCAACACCGGCGGGGCTGTCCCCCGCCTCGGGCTCCGCATCATACCGCCACAGCGCGTGCGGCTCCTCGCCGATGAAGACGACGCCGTTCTGCTCGTCGGCGACGCACCCCTCGACCTGCCCGCCCGAGCCGGCCGTGAAGGAGCGCACGAGCGTGGTGACGAGCGTGCCGTCGGCCGTAGCGGTCAGCTCATACTGCAGGTACTGGGCGGATTTGGCGTTGACGAAGAGGTACTGCTTGTGGGTGGTGGGGGAGCGGTAGGTGCACGAGCCGTAGACTTTGTATTTCGGGGGGGTGGGTTGGCTGCCGCCTGGGATGGTGGCCAGGGTGCCGTTGGGGGTTATTTCGAAGAGGCTTTTTTGGGGGGAGGGGGGGTTAGTTGGGTTGGTTGGGTTGGGGATAGGGGAGGGGGCTTACCAGAGGGTGTTGTCGGCGCGGCAGGCGGCGTAGGCAAGGTCGATCTTGCGGGAGCCGGCTTGGAAGTTGTAGATGACGTCGACGTTGTTGGGCTCGCCGGCGGGGATGGTTTGGAGGAGCTTGCCGGACAGGTCAAAGACGCCCAGGCCGGCGCCCTGCTCGGACTTGGTCGTCGTGATGATGCGCGACTGGCTGTGGTCGGAGGGCGAGATCCAGATGGCCGGGTCGTCGCCGTCGCCGCCGTTGGCTTCCGTCTCGGCGACGGGCTGGACAAGGACAAAGGAGCAGTGGAGGCCGCCCCAGCCGTCATTGCACTTGCACTGGTTCGGTCCCACACACTTGCCGTTGCCGGAGCAGTTGTCCTCACAGGTGTAAGTATTGCACGTCTTGCCTTGCCAGCCCGCGAAGCACGAGCACTCGATGCCCTTGCCGTTCTTGGCGCAGTAGCCGTTGTCTGAGCACGCGCTGCAGATAGGCGACGACTTGTTGCAGCTCACGCTGGGGTCATACTTGGTGTTGACCTTCAGGCCGAGAGTTTGGATGGCACTGTCAAGGGAGCTGATGCCAAATCCAGTGACGTCTTCGGCCTCGATGGCGTAGGTAAGCACGCCACTGGGGTACTTGGAGGTAGAACCCTGGTAGACGGCCAGGCCTTGAACCTCGATGTCTTCGTGGCCGACAAGCTTGAGGTTGCCGAGGAAGTTGAAAGGCGGGCTGTAGACAGCCACGGTGTCCTTCATGGCGACGAGGAGGTAGTCGGTGCCGGCGGTGCTGGACACGTAGACGGCGACGCCCGTCACGTCGTCCTCGGCCTCGCCGATCTTGCTGATGGCGGGCGCGGCAGTGGACTCGGCCAAGTCAAACACGTAGACGTCCTTGTCATCATCGGCCGAGACAAACATCTTGCTCAGCGAAGGAGAGGCGGCGCAGCCCGAAGCCTCAACCGGGAGAGGGAAGGTTGTGATCTGACTGCGCGTTAGCCTGTCCGCTGTTCATTCCCAGCGAAAGTGAAACATACCTCGACAAACTCGGCATCCTCATAGTCATCCTCATCGTCGTCCTTGCGAACAAGAAAGACCTTTGCCTCCTTCTTGCCAAAGAGGTAGACGTAATCGCCACCGCTCGGGCTCTTCCACGAGCACAGGGAGGACCAGTCCCCTAGAACCGTGGTCCGCGCCGACTTGATCTCCTCAAAGTCCGGCAGCTCCCAGGCGCGGAGGATCGAGTCCGGCTGACCGATGCTGACGGCGAGACCGGTTGGCTTCTTGTCGTCGTCGCGCCCATGGATGGTGGTCACCAGCTTGGTCCGCCGACCCGGGGTCTCGGCATGAGCCTGGGTCAGGGGCGAGGCTGAGTCGAGGTTCCAGGCGAGCCAACCACCCGTAGCCGCACTGCCATCGTTGCCGAGCAGGAGGGGCGTCTTGCCGTAGTAGACGGACGTCCAGTCCGACTCGACCTCCGAGGTCAGGGCGGAGACGGGGATCTCGGCGTCGACGGCAGCGGCGTGGATCGGCAGCGTGGCGGCGAGTAGCGCGGCCGCGGTAAAGCGCCGGGAGAAAGCCATGGCGGCGGACGACGAGTTAGGAGTGACTTGTGGTGGATCGAAGGCGCCTGCCCATGGGGAGATCGGCGTGAAGCCATGGGCGGGACACGCGCCCATTTATCGCCGTTTTCCGTCATGGCCATCGCAGCACATGCAAAAAATCATCCTGTCCCTCACCAATGCCCAGAACTGAGATCGCGTTCAGGTTTCCCAGGACGGTCACCGACCCGCCCACGCCGCCGACCGAGGCCGGCGCACAGTTCGAAGGCTCGTGCCTGGAACCTCGCCGTCGATTGGCCTGCGCGCAAGAGTGCAAAGAACATGGAGCGGGAGGGGCCGCTGGAAGCGGAGCGCGCCCCGCGCCTTCCAGGGGAGTTGGTAGTGGTTGCGCAGGTGGGTCCACCTGCTAAGTTTCAGGCACCCTTCAAACGTCGTATCCATTTCCAGCTGCCAAGCAAAATCTTGACTGGCACTGAACAGCAATTGCTGACTCAGCTGACCCGCCCCAACGCTCGCCCGATGTTTTCCCGGACGAGATCCCGTTCGCGTTCCCGGATCGGGGCCGCCTCCGTTAACAACTTCAAACGGCGCCGGCGACGGAGGCCGGAAGGCGTCGCCCATTCTACTTCGTTCACACCCATTGAGCCCTGCAGAACGCGTCCCACGCATTCGCGATGGAGATGCATTGTCGGCGCCAGGATCCCGTCCCCTGTCGGTGCAGACGAGGCAGAATTTGTTCGCGTACTCGTTTGGGGCGGTCGTCGACGATGCGAACCAACTGCGTCCGGCCCTCGCGGGTCGATGCTGGCTCGCTCATGTCGTCAGAGCCTCCCCCCCCCCCTCCTCCTCCCCCTAATCCCAAAATTCCCTCTCTTTCTCATCATTCTTACCACTCGCAACGCCCTTCTTGGCTCCGGCTCACCAGGACGGTATAACAACAGTCGCGCTTCTCCGAGGCGGACCAGGAAAGCATTGATGCGCTCCGCTAGGATTACTTGGACACTGCTATAGAGGAGGAGGGTAGCGAGCAGCCCTTCGTTGCTCCGGGCACGCAAGCGGAGCGCGATAGAGTATGGACTGCCTGGACCGAGTATGTCTGCTCCCCCCTTCCTAGGCTTTTCCAAGCACAAACCAATTCTCGACATGATGCTAGTGGAAATGTGGCTGATGTGTTATTGATTTTATCATTTTCAAAGGTTCTATAGACTTACCAGAACAAAAGAGGGTGAAATCAACAGCCACGGCGCTCCCCAAATGTATGTAGTGTAACGGTCACAGCGTGTATTGTTTCAACAGGCTATGGACGACTCTACGAGTATACCAAACTTGAAGAAGGAAGAAGAAACAGGAGCAAAACTCTATCGTACAAGAGAGGTTCTTGTATGCCCAGAGGGAGAGCATGATCGCCCAATTGTCTGGTCGTCATGCAACAGCCCTGACGGCATCCCTTGTCACTACTCCGACCGCATTACTTTTCATGGCCATGATGACATCCCTTGTCACGGTGCTGACTGCATCCCTTGTCATGGCCATGATGGCATCCCTTGTCATGGCCATGATGGCATTCCGATGTCGAAGGCATGCAGGACGTACCATGCCGGGAGCATGCAGGACGTACGATGCCGATGCCGACCGAGAGCTTCCGATGCCGAGAGCTCGCCGAGGCCCATCACGGGCCTAGCCCGTTACATGTAGGCCCCTATCGAGCCCGAAACTGGCGCTAACTAGGTGAAGCTATCGTGATGTCGACCCCTGCCGCTTCTATGTGGACTTCGCTCGCGACCTATCGGCCCTAAGGCTTTAGGCACTAGTTCAAACCTTTCTATATAAATACGTGGATAACTCCGTCAAGGAACGCGTTTTGTTAGGGCCGCAGGAGCGTGCCATGGTCCGCACGCTCAACTCCGCTTATAGTGTCATTGAAGTCTGGCGGAGGCTTGTCGCAGCGGTCGATCACAACGTCCTCCGTCTTGAGCGGAGAGCGCTGCGAAGAGAGGACAAACACCAAGAGGCCGGCCGGCTTTTGCTAAGGTAGCCACAAGAAGGTGAACGACGCGAGGGACCCGCCTATGTAATCGTTTAGGTATGTGAGGCCGAATTGAATGTATTTCCCCTTTTCCTGTTTTTGACTTTTCGATCGCCTCGCACTTCATTGTAACTTAACGAGTTGGCTTGTTCTACGGCCCTCCTCTTTCTCGCACTCTATCCGCTCCGCTCTGTGAGAGACGGGCGACATCTAGGCGAGGCACGTAGGCACTGCTAATGAGACTCAATTCTGCTAATCGAAAGCTAAGGAAAGGAAGGGGAACAAGATACAAGACGCGAGTCTGTCGCGTGGGAAAAGGGGTGGCCATCCGGCCCGCCAATCAGAATCGGGCCCCTATCCAGGGGCTCTCCCCTAGTCCTCGGTGCGCTTTCCGTCATAACCCTCAACACACCAAACCAACCTTAATAGGATGGTGAATGTAACGTGAGGGAGGAGTGAGCCATCTGGACGCACGAATGGACGAATGCTCTTACGGTGATTTAACAAGCCCGTATGAAGGAACAAACAATGGTCTCCGTCTGGTTAGACGGAGCCGAAGCCCCTGGGAGCTTAGCAGCAGCCGTGGGAAAGAAGAGAAAGAAACTTCCTTGCCTGCCTCCCATCTCCTAGACGGTGGGCAGAGGCTCTACTTTAAATACACGACGCGATGGCTACAATCGCTAAGAAAACTATAGAAAAACACCTATGTTCGTCGCATTGGGTGGACCGAGGCATTTGACCCCAACTCACTAATACACTTTATATAGACATAGCGCCTATAAAGCGAGATAGTTAATATACTAGGGGGAGAGTGGCTAGGACTAGCTTATATCGCATCAGCTAGATTCCTAGAGGTCTAGCTCGACCGCAAGCTATAGTTCAAAGCCCATAAAGAGGAAGTAAGTCAAACCCCCTGCTTGTGGGCACCCCCCACATGTGGGCACTCAATTTCCAGGATGCGAATGTCCACCACAACCACTTGCAATGCACTATTTCCTACTTTTTACAACTACTACAATACAATCGCTTGCATCGCTGGATTTCCCATCTTCAGAGCTATCATCCGGCTCATCATCTATTGCCCCTGCACTAATCTGAGCCCTGCGGATAGCCCCGATGCCCGTAAAGGTGGTATTTGGGTCGGTATTAACCCTCTTCCTTTTCCTGGGCTTAATAGCTTCCAACTGTGCCCGCAGAGCCTTGTTTTCGGCCCTTATGTTAGCCATGTCTCTGTCTATGTTGTCAAAGGCTTTGTTGACCTTCTAGAAGAGCTGTCGTTGGGTCTTGGAGGGCTCTGTTTAGTCGGTAAAATCGGCCAACTATTAACGAAGGTCAATACTCTTCTTTAGTATAGTCTATGTCATTAGTTCGGCGAAGACAATAGGTACCGGGGTAATTAGAGGATATAAAGTAACTAGATAACTAGCTTTTTAGAGCGTTAGGGATAAAATATAAGTGTTTTCGACTAATAACTAGCTTACCAGCGGTTTAGCTATACTTACCGGCTATAACCCCAATACCTTCCACCTCGATAAGATATTTCTAGCTGTCAAGGCTGTTAACCGAGCCCTACGGTAATACTCTAGGAAATTCCGCTTGCCTACGATAGTTATATCGCTCTATAAGGCTAGGGTAGTTAAGGATTTATAGTAGGCTGTTTTCAGGGGCGAAAAGATAACTAAATCTAATAGTTGGAGGACATAGGAGTAGAATAGTAATAGGTAAATGATATAAATACAATACTTGAAGTACAGCTATATAAAGTCATCGTTACTCCATAGAGGCCTTCAGTAAGGCCTAGAAGGCTAGGTAGACCCAGGAGACTACTAACCGACAACAGCGGTATAGAGCTCGGAACCAGGCTCTACCTACCGCCCAGCCGGCCGACTACTGGCTAAAAATCGACCAA
>MU854693.1:0-17787 GCA_033296685.1 Parachaetomium inaequale | reverse complement strand
GGGTCGTACGAAGGTTCGGTGCTGTGGTGTGTGCGGCAAGCCTGGCCATAATGCCTGCACTTGCCAGGAGGTTGCAGAAGCATTTGATTCAGCTGTTTCTGATGTAATTATAGTTGGTTCTTAGTGTTGTTGTTTTGCAATGGAGGATAGTTGTCATAGGGTAGTAGAAATTGATCCGCTCGGTGATATGATCCACTCGCTGATAATCTACGTTAAGTATACGCTCGTAAGATTTCAGCAGTGCCCGTGCCCTTCCTCGGAAACTACACGAGGTTTAGCGGCTCACACCGGGCCCTTCCGCGGCATCCTACCCATGTCTCTTGGCTACCGGTAACCAGCGCCGCATTTGGGGTCCTTCTTGCCGGGATTTTCCCATCTCTCGCACCAGCCATGCCATCCAGCAGCCTTAGGAACCTGGGTCATACACTGTTTAGCGAGGTAGGGAGACGCGGGGCCTGCCGATATGACCGTTGTCATCAACAGGCTGGGCGCCACCGTTATGGCCGGAAGCTCGCCGGTCTCGATGTTGCCGCGGGCGTCTCTGCTTGGGTGGGGGGGGGGGTTGTAGGTGTGGCCGCCGGGGCCATCTTTGCAGGCTAATAATGGTTGGAATAGCGTAGAAGAAAGCCAATTGGCAATTCAGAGAGCTGGTTGTCAGATATCAGTATCAATGCCAGTGAATAAGTGCGGAGGGCCAAATCGATTGAAAGTTGTTGAGCCGGGAATCCCACGGACCGGCGGAACCTGTTGGTTAATGTACTATTATAACTGGCCTAAGAAGAGTAAACCGAAGCCCACCACCATCGCACCGTCTTGATCAAGCTTGGTAGCCGGGTCTCTCATACTGGCCCGAGTATGATGTTGGTTGTTGCCGACCCCGGCATATGAGGCCCGACAGCGGCCATCCGGCCAACCCCTGACCGCCATCTGAATTTTCATGAGACGAAGCACAGCCCGGCCGCAAGGACCAGGGCGTATCGCGCAGCTTGCTTCCAGCCCAGAAATGTTGGCTATACTCTCCGAACCGGTCGGATCTCGTTGGCCACGGCCAAGGTCGGCCGTCTGAAGTTTCACGGAACGAAACGCAGCCGGACCAGAAGGGCTAGCACATGCTGCTCGGTTGCATTTGGCTCTGCTCGTGGCCGAGGAATGTTCGGGCCCGACCCGAGGTTCATTGATGGGCTATCTCCTTGTAGCCGACCGGCACAGCCATTACCCGGCGTCTCCGTCTGGGAACCACTTTACCTAACATGAGAAACATCGCGATGATACCCGAGCCATTACGGATGCTTTACAGTCGGCATCAGAAGCAAGCTCGAGCTTCCTCCGTAAAGGTTCGTACATGACGCCCTGTCATTCCTAAGCTGTTGAAGAGGAACGAACACCTCCTCTCCTCCCTTCGTCACAAAACGTGTCAACCAAGGATACAATATTATCCATGAGCACAACCCTCACAGATTGGGGATCATTCCACCGAACCATGAATGCCATGCTCTGGTCAATAATCCAAACTAAGCAAGCCGTGCTTAGCCCGACCCCCGAATTTAGGCCGGGCACTAAAACTCCAGTGTCCCGATGCCGCACCACCAGCCCGAGCCAGATGCATTACCATAACACTCATCTCCGCGATACATGACCGTGGCACCCAGTTAGCCCTCTGCTTCATCAGCCCCGAGGAGTGCGGGGGTTGAGGAGCCCTACGTAGCAGTCGCCAAGATCCATGACCCGATTTCCCGTTGAAATCCGGAATCAGCTTCGACCTCGTGCCGCGCCATCTGAGGGGGTTTGTTGACTACGTTGACTACCTTGGATAGCGTGACGGTCCGTGTCACTGACGATAGCCACCTGATCACTACGTACGGTTGTGAAGTCGCGATTCCGGACCATTCTCCCTCCGTGGTTCGAGTAGTTAGCTGCCAGGCATCCTCGGAGTGGGGCAGAACCGCCCAGGCTTATACACATGCCCCTTGCAGCAAGAGCAATATTGAGCACATTACTCGCCTCGAATACTGGTACCGCACATGTTCACGCTGGGGCTAACAGTATTAGCCCAAGGGGCATCGGATATATAAAGCTTGTGAAATGGCTTCGTCAGGACCGCCATGGTGACTTCCTTCTTCAGTAGACCGCCTCTTTCACCGGGTCATCACCTCAGTTGTATTTGCTCACAGCTCACTCAAGACCCAAGATGCGTGCTTTCCTTGCGGCAGTTGGAGGGCTCTTGCTCTCCTCTGCCTGGTTAGCTCTCGGACAGAACACACCGGAGAACGAGTTCAACAGACGTCGAACTCTATCTTTCGGAATTGTCGGTGTTTCCTTACAAAAGCGCTTCCCCGGCTCGAGACATGCTGACTTTCATAGATCATCTTCCCCGGCTGGGAGCCCTTGGATGTCTTCGGACCGTTGGAGATCTTGTTCTCGGTGACTATTGACCCCACGTGTTGGCCGACCTAGCCCCCAACACACTGCGCTAACATGTCGCGTGTAGCTATCCGCCACTTACAAGATAACCCTCTCCATAATTGCCAAGGAGACCGGCCCCGTCTCCGCCGGCTACCCCCCTCACATCATGGTCCCCGGCCAACCGCCCGCCGACTACAGCTACATGCTCCAGCCTAAGCTGGTCGCGACGCACACGTTCCGCGACGCGCCGGCCCTCGACGTGCTGCTCGTGCCCGGCGGCGTCGGCACCATGGCGCTCGAGCAGGCCAACGACACCTCGATCGAGACCTTCCTGCGAAACCGGTTTGAGTCCCTCGACTACCTCCTCAGCGTCTGCACGGGCAGCGCCCTCCTCGCGACCTCTGGCCTCCTGGACGGGCGCAGGGCGACGACGAACAAGGCGCTCTGGGGCTTGGTCACGAACCACGGCGAGAACGTGACATGGGTCCCGAGTGCGCGGTGGACGCACGACGGCAAGATCTGGACGAGTTCTGGTGTGGCGTCCGGTGAGAGACTCCGTGCTTCTAGCACGTGACTATGTGCGGACCGTGGAGAGGGCTGACTGGCGGTTGTGGTGCTTAGGAATCGACATGATGTATGCCTTTCTGAAGCATCTCTACGGCGAGACCGACCCGGTGCTTATTGCGGCCATGAACGGCATCGAATACGCACCGCACACCGATCCCGACTGGGATCCCTTTTCGATTGTCCACAACGTACGTACATGTAACTCTCTCCTAGGCCGCGGACAGCAGCCAAGCTAACGGGAGTAGGTGCCCGGACACGCCAATGGTAGTTTGGAAAGTTGCGTCAGGCCGGTCGGCACTAGTTCTACGGCATAACTAGTACGACAAGACATTCAATAATAGAGGACTGCGTCTTACATATATCCCCGGCCAAGCGACGCCAGTTCCTAGACCCATTCCCGTGCGGGCCCGGATGGTGGATCCCGGCGCCGGCCGGAGGAAGCCCCACACCGCCGGGCCGACTCTTGTTGCCTTCCTCATCGGGAAGCCAGCCATTGATGGAACGCGCCGGGCGAAATTGAGCCGTCGCCTTCTAAATCCGGCTTGCTTTATTGCCTTGTGCCTTTTCACGCCGCCTCAGTGCTTATGACACCCCTCTGTAAAGGACAGGGTTCGCCGCCGTTCCAGAATCAGGAGAGAACTCCGGCGGTGTGTCTGCTCCTTACAGTTCTGGTGCCGCTCCCGCCATTGCAGGGAAGAATATCCTGGCAGCTACCACCTTCTCTTTGGGTCAAAACTCTCTCAGCTGCCTTGATGCAAGGGTCTTGCTGAGCAATCGGTGTGAACTGGGGCGCGCGTGCAGATGAGTCGCGACGGGGGAGGGGAGGAAGCTGTTGTGAGAGGCTGAATAGATGGGGCAGGAGGTCTCCTGTCACACATACAACGGCAACATGGTTCAACCCGGCACCCGTCAAGCCCCCGAGTGGTGAGACTCGCAAGACGAGGATGGGCCAGGCCCCGATGGCCCGGAATTTCGGTCTCCGGTGCGGACTTGACTCCTGTACCATGATATTAGCACGGTGAAAAAGAGCATTGTAGTAAAGGGGGTTGAAAACGTGAAACAAGCATCACCACGCGACAGCCGCCGCCCGGTGAGGCGACGTTCGGCGCTGAACAAGCAGTGGAACTCTGATGTTCCGCCATGGCGAGTCAGGCCAAAGATAGTAACAGGACGAGCAAACCGCGATGTCATATCCAGTTCCGGTTAGAATGACTTGAAGTTCGAGATGAGTGATGGCGTGGTCAACGGGTTGATTCAGTTGTGGCAGCTCTTGTAGCCCAGGAAACTCATGACCAGCCCAACCACTACCGCAATGGCCATCACTCCGCCAGCCGATGTCGTCAACAAACTTGTCCATTGGCAGTTGACGTCAAACCGGAATTCTCGGCCTCGGGGGTCGTGGAGATTTCGCGGAATCGGGGGAAACGGTCTGGTCGGCGTCGCAGTATCGGAAAGTCGCAACCCTCCGAAGGGAGGGCGGGTGCCCGTCATGCCAAGGATTCAGGGGCCCGTCCTGTAGCACATAGAAACAGGACGCGCATCCTGCGATCCCGAGACCGTTGGGTGAAGCTTCTGACCTTGCCGGTCGGGCACGCAGTGCTGGGGCAACCGCACGGGGCGATTGTCGCACCGCTGCGGCGACTCGTCCACCACACTCCGCGGCGGACACCTTTACCTCTTATCGGATTGCAGGCGCAAAGCGGAAAGTACGGCGTCCGTGAGACATCCCGCGTCGGTGTTGCAGAAGGCCTTGGGCGCACTGGAATGCCAAGCGCCTTGATCACCAGATGTAACAGCTTGGCGGGTTCAAAAGCCGGAGGCTACCGGATGCCAAGTCTGGCCACGGTCAGGCGGCAGATGACGCTTGGCGGCAAGGAGCAAGCAGCAGGCACTGCGGCAGTGGCTTGATGTTTGCGTGTTTTTTGCTGTCAGGGCTCCGACGCTTGCGCTGCGAGACGAGTGGCTTGCACCGCCTCCGTTCCTGGTCGATGCCGGCGGCGTGGTCGATTGGGAAGCGGCTGCTGGGCGGCATCTTGGCGGTGAAAGGCCCCTGGCCAAAAGAGGCCCTGGTGTACATGGTAACGTTATGATACCCCTTGAGTCGCAGCAGACCGACTGTCGCCGCCCGCGCCAAGAGCTAGTGTCCGGGCCATCTGAGACGGCCTGAGCCTGGGCTCCTGGTCTCCGTCATGGTGAGTCCCGCCAAGAAGCCGGTGGCACGCACAGAGCCGTCATTGGGAAGAGGCTCCGACAATTGATGGTTTGTTTGGGCGCACAGCCAAGCTGCCATGGCCGCTAACGTACGTACAGCGCGGGCATGCGAGGACGGGAGGTGTCGTGTGGAAGCTTAGCTCGAGGGGATTGCGACGCGCAGGAGGGCGCGCAGTTGCAGATTTGCGCAAGACAGCTAGCAACACAGCCTCTGATTAGCAGCTATTCAAGCTTGGCGCCAGCAGCCATCTTGGCGGCTGGCACAGAGCAGCCAGTTGGGCACCCACCACAGCGACCCATTAAGATCATGAGGACTCTCCAGCGGCTGTTGCACCCGAACGAGAGTCCGAAGGACCTGACTGTGTGGTGTCCATGACCGGGACTTGCCAAATCGGGCCGCGATCGATGCCGAGACGATCTGCGTCGAGGATGGACAGCTTGGCACAGAGCCAAGCAGAGCCAAGCAGAGCCAAGCCTCGACGATGGCGCGGCGAGGCAAATGTCGTGTGGGTGCTGTCGCTCTGGAGACGGAAGGAGAAAAGGGAGAAGCTGGATGTTCCGCGAAAACTGAGCTGTTGGGTGGAACAAGCCGCTGTCACCATGCCACTAAGTCCAGAGCGGGCAAGTGTCAACGCAGGGTTCTATCTCCCCACGCCGATGCCTTGCCGGTCCGAGTTTCCTCTTGCCACGCTGGACGGGGACGAAGTACTCCGTAGTTACCTACTCTACCTGGGAGTTCGGCGCTTGGGACGCCTGCGGAAACATTGTTTGTTCAGAAGACTGGAACGAAACTGGGCTGACACGCAACAGACTCACACTCACACATCAACCAGGAGCTAGTTAACTAAGCGCCAAGTTTGCACGGGCGCCTTGCAAATTGGTGGTTATCTGATCTACATTGCTGCCACTTTCTCAGCAGTCCGGTAAATGGCCGCCAAGAGTCCAAGAGGCACGCCCGCCCGAGCCAAGCTTCCGCTGCATCTCGTGGAACAGAGGCATCTTACACATGCCATGGAGTCATGGAAATAAATATCCCAGGTCTTCTCTGGAAGTTGCCCTACATATTCGTGCCCGAGCCAGAACATTCAACCCGTCTTTTCCTCTGCTTCCCGCACTTCGCACTAAATCCGCACTAGTAGCAATCCGTCTCCAACTCCAGTTGTCATCCCTGATTCCCCCCCTCCCCCCCTCCCCAACCAACTTGTCCAAATCGAGAATTTGCGCCATTTTCATCACCCGTGGATCACCGGCGAACCAAACTCACGGCTCCATCTACTACCCCGCAAAGTCTCACACGCAGCGTGCCATCTACAACGTGCCAACCTCATCCAGACATCGTCACGATGGGTTCCGCGCTCTCAAGGTGTACATCAAGACACTCCGCAGCTGCTCCGTCAGGACTCCCGGAGATGGGGCAGAAGATCCTTGACAGGCAACCAAACTGGCTCGTCCCCCCGGCAAGATGGCGCACACAACCCTCCAACCAACACCCAGTCCGTTACCGCACTCCCACGCCGTATCCCAAGGACGACAGGAAACGGATGGAAGAGCCCGCCCATGTCACCACAATCAAGTCCCCGGAAAAGGCATTCATCCTCGAGACCGCGGCGGCGAGCCATGTTGAAGTCACCAACCCACAACGGAAACGCACCCTCATGCATCCACGCAAGCCGCTCGTCCAAACACCGCAAACTGCTCTCAAGATAACGTGGGAGGTGTCCCCGCGTCTGAACCGGTTCGAGCGTGCGGCATAAAGCGAGAGAGCACGGTTGAGGATTGGAGGGAATTCAACAAGTCAGGTCGATGCACCCACCCGCACATACACCACGACACGACACAATTCAGGGGCAGACTCAACACACCCGCCCCAACACGAACCCTCACAAAACTCAGCACCAACCCCAGAAACGCCGCAACCGACACGCCCAGAACGGTCACGCAAAAACAAGCAACGTAAACCCCAGCCAAGGCGGAGGAAACAACCCAGAATCACACCCTGGAAGGTGGTGTGGTGTGGGGGGCGCAAAACCGGCCCATCATCAAACCGCACAACAACAAACACCCATCATCCATAACTGCGCCAAGCGCGGCACCACCCCGATCAAACCGATCACTCGCACAGCCAAGATGTCCCCATCCGAGATTTAGGCAGATTAGGTTGCACACAACCACACAAACACAAACGGCCGCTCCCCGTCTGGTTCCGCGCCTATCCTTTCTCTCTCTTTCTTACACTTCGGCGCTTTCTACCTCTGGCGCTTGGCAGCGCTTGGCGCTTGGCAAACGCAACACTGCGTGTCTCTCGCGCGTACGTACATATACGTGCCGTGGGATGTATGGCTTGCCTTCTCGGCGGCTTGGCTGCATGGCATAATCATGTATGGTGAGCACTGGGCAGGGACGGGTGCAGGGGAGATAGGGGGTTTTGGTTCCGAGTGCTGGATTGGGCTTGTCAATTGCATACACTGCGAGTGGGAGGAAGCGCTGCATGGCGGTTTGTTTAGTGAGGATGCGAGGTGTCGCGTACCTACCTTTGGTCGTTCCTCTTTTGAGGAGGACCTAGGAGGATGGCTGGGCGCTTGCACTGTGGTGGGCGGGCATCAGGAGTTGCTTGACCTCATCACATTTTTTCAAACCATGGGTGTTGGGCACCACTTCGCTGTACTATCTTTAACATTCCTTTTGTTGGGTATGTATGCATAGAAGACGGGGGTGGTCGGGCATTGCAGGAAATCGGCGACTCTGCGGGCAGAAATGTAGTGGCGGGGCATGATGCTCAAGTCAAGCTTTTCATGGATCAACTGAACATCCTTTCCTCTCGGTCTCTTGGCGGTGATATGAGTGTCAGACGTATATTGAGGTGGGCACCGTGGCTGCTGTGGATGGACAAAAAGAACAGGTGTCGAAAAGAAATAGCATCGGGCTCGGCCAAAAGAAGAGTCCTGCAGCAAGCTTGAAGGGACACAAGCAAGGATAATGCGAGAATGCAGTCCGAGCCTGTTTCTTTGCCTCGCAACTGCATACCCGTGAACTGCAACAACACAGTCACCCTACCTCCAATGCCTTGGTACTGATTTTGAGTTCATTGCAACTCAGCACCTCTCCTTGGGGTTGCCGAGTCCTAATGGGGTGTGTGAGGGGTGTCCATGTCGTTCGTTTCGCCGCCGAGATTGTGGTCAGTTGATCGGCAAGGGGTAGGCTGGCCGTCTCCTGAGGCGCGCTTCAAGGGCATTCTTGCATCGGGTGAATCAGACCGGGGATTGGGTACATTCGCGGAAGGGGCAACGCGTTCAAGGATCATCGACCACTTAGTAGCCCAGTTGCCGCGACAAAAGAACGTCCAAGACCAATCATCACCAGTGGGCATGCGTTGTTGAGTGTGGCTGGCAGGACAAGCCGGCGTTTATGTATGGTCGTCTTGCATAACCCGCAGAGTTGTAAACCACATACCGGGGAATAGAGTATTATGGCTTCGATCGTAAAAGGTATTAGTGCCGACTTCCACACCGCTGTAATTAGCAGAGATCGAAGAAACCTCAGAGAAAAGTGCTCAAAGAACTGGCTAAGTTGCTTTTAGATAAAGGTGCTTGAACCCCCTGGCTCCCGAGTCGGCAACCAACTCGAAGCCTGCCAAATCTGCATAACTTTGGTGTCACATAAGGAAAATATGACCCTCTTACACCAGTCCGTCTGCTTTCAAGACAGAAATGTCTTTGGGGTAGCCTCCCTCCCTCCCCATCTCCTCTCCCCCAATCCTAGCGAATTCAGCGGCCTCAAGCGAACCATGCCCACCACTTGCGGCATAGCCCCAAAAGCATCGACGCCACGGACTGGCCAGGAAGAAGCTAGGTGAGCAGTGTATCCAGAAAGACGCCGGAATGGTGAGGGGCATCGAGACAATAGCGTAAGGCATCTCCGGAGCCTGAAAGCGCCTGGGTGACAAGCAGCCTTCCGCTTCTTCCTTACAACATCTATTTTGGCAACCAAGTCTTGTAGAAGGAAAAAGACTGCCGAGGTTCCCGCTTAGGCTTGTCGAAATGGGGAGAGCCATTTCGGCGGGTCCCCATCAACCCGAGCCTCGCGACATCTCTTGCCGACGGAAAAATCGGCGTCGCATTGTGTGTGGGGTAGATGTTGGGGTACAGCGCAGATCGGCTCCTCCTCCACGCAATCCCTCGTCGATCCTGTCCAACAGGACCACGAGGAGGAAGGCATCCACGCGTTCTTCTCTCATGTGTAAGGTAGCGATGGAGAAGCTTCCCCGCCCTGTATATGCAGGCTAAGCTTTCCTTAGCTTGTCCGTTATTTACCGAATATCCAACCCCCTGCTTTGAACCTGGTCCTCACATGTATAAACAAGGTTCAAACTCCAATGCCGGGTTCCCTAAGTAACAGCTGCGGCCGGGCTGCAATCTGTGATCCCCTGGACCAACCGTCAGTCTATCGACCATGAAAAGCTTCGCCGCCGCCCTGGCAGGCACGCTGCTCGCCAGTGTCGCCAATGCCGTGCCCGCTCATAAACAAACTGCACCGTTTTTGACCCTAATCGGCAACCAGACCTGGGTGATTGGCAATGGCGTCTGGAACATGACACAGGGTCCGAAGTACGGCGTCGAGCTTTACTACAAGAACCGAGACTGTGTTGGTGACGCCTGGGGTCACTACGTGAGCTACAGTACGCTTCTTGCGACTTCAGCAATGGCATCAAGACATTTTTTAACCCAACGCCTTCCCAGATGGAGCTGCCAACGACCTCGCCTGGACTTCGGCAAAGATCGTCAAGAAGGGCAAGCACAAGGGCGTTCCTTTTATTGACGCCATGTTCACCGCGGACGAGGGCGACATGCACTGGGTCATCTTCGAGGGGCAGCACGGCGCGTACCAGTACTTTGTCAACCATAACCTGCCAGACCTGGGCGAATTCCGGACCCTGTGGCGTCTGGACAACGTCACTTTCCCTAACGGCAGGACGGTCAGCAAAGACGGCGTGCTGCCGCCCCTGAGCGACTACGTCGACGCCAACAAGGTCTTTGACGAGACCTGGAGCGCACCGGACGGCAAGGGCTACCTCACAAAGTACGACTGGAGCAGCTGGATCAGGACGCAGGATTATTATGGTGTTTACGGCGCTGAGGTTGGCAGCTGGTATATCAATCCTGGCAAGGTAAGTCGACATGAGTATTTGAAGTGTGTTCAGGGACTGACATGTTCGTCCAAGGACTACTACAATGGCAACCACGCCAAGCAGGAGTTGATGGTTCACAGAGAATCCAAGACCGGCGATGCTGTCCAGCTGAACATGATCCACGGAACTCACTTCGCAGCTGAATCTCCCGACGCCTTTCCAGATGGCAAGATGTGGGGGCCGTGGTTATGGTACCTGGTTTGTCCCCCGTCTCCTCAGATTTGTACTGTTGTGCTGACGACAGCACCTCCTTTTCAGAACGACGGCTCCAAGTCTGACGCCAAAGCCCGAGCAAAGAAGGAGTTTGCAGCCTGGCCCTACCCCTGGCTCGACGACGAAGCGTACCACGCCCGGGGCAAAGTTTCGGGCAGGCTCATGCTGTCCGACGGGCGGCCCGCGGCCAAGGCGGCCGTGTTCCTCGGCGACAACAAGCCGACCAAGACAACACTAGGCATGGGCTCGACCTACTACTACACAACCTACGCCGACGACAAGGGTAACTTCGAGTTTCCCGACGTCCGCGCCGCCGCCTACGGCCTGCAGGCGTGGTCCAACGGCGCCCCGATCGCCGACGTCAGCACCAGCTTCCTCCGCAACGACGTCTCCGTCGCCAAGGGCCAGACCACGAAGCTCGGCGCCCTCGCGTGGTCCCTATCCAACCGCACCCGGCTCTTCCAGGTCGGCGACTTCGACCACTACAGCTACGGCTTCCTGCATGGCGGCGCGCCCTACGAGAACGGCCTCGTGGCCTCGTGCCCCGCCGACCTGGTCTACCGGATCGGGCGCTCCAAGCCGGCGGACTGGTGCTTTGGCCAGACGCACAGGGGCAACTGGACGATCGAGTTCAGCGTCCCCGAAGCCACAGCGGCAGCGGCAGCGGCGCCACGGGCCCCGAACCTGATCGTGTCCCTCGCGGGCTACTCCGCCGGCGCCAACTCGACCGTATGGGCCAACGGCCACAGGATCGGCAACATGACGAGCGGGAGCCCGCAGCTGAAGAACGACCCCTCCGTGTACCGCAGCGCGACGGCCGCGGGGGAATGGAGGCTGCTCGAGTTCCCGTTTGATGCCGCCCTGCTGCGGGAGGGCATCAACACGGTCACGTTTCAGTTGACGGGCAACACCACCTGGCGGGGGTTCATGTGGGATAGCATAATCCTCGAGTGGTGATGTAGGATGTCAGAGATGTACACAACGGAGGTGTGAAGGTTGCCGGCATTCCAGGCACTGGGTTTTGTCTTCAAAGAAAGGACGAGCTTGGTTATTCCCACCTTCATGGAAGATTCTTCACCGAGCCTGAGATTGAACCAAAAGCCGGCAATTCATGGGACAGCGTGGGCACTAAGACATGTAGTCCCGTATGTCTCGAGAGCCATCCACTAGGCAAGTAACCCAGTTCAACCTCCCCGGTTGATCTCTCCGATTATGGGCAATCACGAACAGAAGGTGTGAGCACTGCGGGCGTCCAGAAGGAATCAACGGATCTCGAAAGAGCCTTGCATCCTTGGCTTCCTGACGTGGTTGGCTCGGTTGGGTACTGAACCACCTGCAGCGGCCGAGTTCTGTATCTCGACGATTATTAGACATGGAACACTCCGGGAGCCCTGGCAGCAGCCTATCGGAGCGTTTCATCCAGAAAAATCACCAACGTCGATAGGGCTACGAAAGTGAGGAGCGCCGGATAGGGTATAGAGGCTTAGCAGCCAACGGCCCGGGTTCCAGAGTCGGCAACAGTTTCGTCCTCCCTCTGGTGTGGGACTTATGGGCGGTACTCCATATTTCCATGTCGTCGTGTCCCCGTTGATCATCCACCACGTTTACGCGCATGCAGATCTGACATTGAACTCGCCGAAATGCGTTTCTTGTTGGTGCTCGCACCTCTGCTCGGTGCGACAGTCACCACTGCCGCCCCTTCGAAAGATGCCGCGATGATTCTCCAGGATCTGCAGAAGCAGGTTGAAGCCGAGCTTCAGGAGACTCACCAGGCACCTGCCCCGGGTCGACATGGAGGCAACACGTGCACACTCGCCAACGCTGCCATCCGCAGAGACTGGTATTGTGGCCCTCTCCTCCTTTTTCACTTCCTCCTGTCTCCCGGTGAATGCCCCCCATTTTGAGACGTAATGTCTTGTTGGCGACCCTCCCGTTCGCTGGCCAGGCAGCCCAGACGCAGACACATTACATACCTACCTTATACATCTCTCAGACGTCATTGACCATGACACGCTGACCATGACTCTGATACTACCCCATCTAGGGATCATATGTCCAAAGGGGAGAGAAAAGAGTACATCAGAGCAGTAAAATGCTTGTGGACGTCTCCGTCTGTCGATCCAGCTTTCTCGGCGGCCCAGAACCACTTCGACGACTATGTCGCCGTGCACATGAACCAAACCAACTTCATCCACGGCACGGCCAACTTCCTGACGTGGCACCGCTACCTGATCTACATCTGGGAACAGACGCTTCGATCCCAGTGTGGCTACAAAGGCTACTTGCCGGTACGTTCCATCTCAGCTGTTGTCACGGTGTGTCATGTGCATCACGGCACGTCTTGGATGGCGCTAACTCCCATCACAGTACTGGAACTGGTTCAAGCACCAGACCGATCTCACCAAGTCGCCAGTCTTTGACGGCACCGACACCAGCCTAGGTGGGGATGGCGAGTTTCTTGCGCACAACGGCAGTGTCGTCGGCGCCGGACGGATCTGGCTGCCGCCAGGGAATGGTGGCGGCTGCGTAAAATCAGGACCTTTTGTCCAGTACGATCCTTTCGTCTACTTACTACTACCCCTCTCCGTGTCCAGTCCCTTGTACCCCCACATCACTAGGGAATGAACGGAATCTGACCATACAATCCCACCGGCAGGTTCACAATCAACATCGGCCCCGTCCAGCCAGCCATGCAAGGCTACACCCCCGTCTTCACCGACGTCAAGCACCGCAACCCGCGCTGCCAGCGGCGCGACCTCACCACAGCCGCGTCCGTATCCACCTTCACCGCCGCAAACCTCCTCAACGTCACCGTGGGCGCCGCATCGGCCACCATCGGCACCTTCCAGGACGAGCTGCAGGGCTCGCTGGGCACGCTCCGCCTCCACGGCGCGGGCCACTACGCCATGGGCGGCGACGGCTCCGACGTCTTCACGTCGCTCAACGACCCGGCCTTTTACCTGCACCACGCCATGATCGACCGCCTGTACTGGATCTGGCAGGTCCTGCACCCGGCCGAGGCGGGCAAGGTCAACGGCACCGTCACCTTCCGGAACAACCCCCCCAGTCGGCCCGGAACGGTCGACGATTTGCTCGAGATGGGGGGGCTGGGGCCGGCGGTTCCCATCAGGGATGTTCTCGACACGTTGGGGGGGACTCCGCTGTGTTATGTTTATCGTTAGGTGTCGTCTCTGTCGCGGGAGAGGAGGGGAGAGGGGAGGCGGGTAATGTCCTAAGTCAGTCACTATTACTGCGGTGGGGTTAATCTTGACGAGGGTCAAGCCCTTGAGACTACCTTGTTAGTAGCAGCATTTGCAGCTCGGAGCATCGCATATGAGCTTGGCATATGGAGAGTCGGGGAAAGTCGTGCCCAAGGCATTGCACCTTGCAATTTCTCTATCTTTCGCCTTCTCTATATATTTGCTGCTGCTCTACCTTGAGCCCCACCCCAGTCAACTTGGAGACAGAGATGAAGACAGGGGGATGATATTGGGGTGTACGGATGTTGTTGCTGTTGAAGGTGATGGTGAGAAAGCACGAACTGTGCAGGACCAGGAAGGGGTGGGACGGATGACTCAAGGTGTCTGGAAGGGTGCACAAAATAAAAACCAGCTTGATGCTCTCATTCCTCTTCCGCAGCCACTGTCGTGACGGGAGCCTGGAGCAGCTGATATTTCATCTTGCCTAGCATGCTCCTCCTGGCCTCAATGACCTAATCTTTCGTTTGCGAGTCGCTGCAGGGCTGCACGTGGGCTGCGGGCTGGGTGTGCTGGGTGATAACCACAGAGAAGAGCCTCCACCAGACACCAAAGCCAGGCCAACTAACATCCAGAGAGGAAAAGGCTTCATAATAGTGTCAACGAAGCGGCGACTAGCTCAATCAACCAACTGGTGCCAGGTACCAGGCTTTGGTCACTCCCTGAATCAAGGTTAACATGGGTCTCACGAATCTCGTCGGTCCAAGAGGTAGCCAAGATGTCTTGCACCACGTGGTACGCAGGCCAGTTGGTCGACTTCCTCGCTTGACGGAGCGCGGCGTGGAATGATTGAACCATGGTGAGCTGGAGTCCGCGGGTTGCTGGGGTCGAGAAGAGCTAGTCCTTCGTCCATTGGACAATGTATCAGGGGTTTGGCGGCCTGGTGGTACCATTCCGGGAGCTCGGTGATGAGAGTCAAGGGCCCCGGGTCGGCCGGCGACAAGGTCGAAAACGGGACGAGCGCTCGGACCGCCAAGTCGGCTGGTTGCCCACCAGCCGGGAGCCTCCACGTCCACGAACGGGAAGACAATGGGAAGTGGGGGGTCCTTGGTGTCCGGGCGAGGATTCCGAATACGGCCCGGCCGGGGGTAAGGTCAAGGGGCCCGGGCAAAAAACCCTGCCCGTCCCCCGTTGCTGTGAGGCTTGGCTGACTTGCGGAGAGAACTCGCACTCCAGAGCCACGTTTGCTCTTCTCCGGACCATCTCGATCGACGATCCGGGTGTTTGCGTACCTATTATAGAATTCCAGCTTGCAGATCAGAGGGGTCATGTCTTTCCCCGCAAGATCTGAGTGACCCTCACCCTGTGTTGATCCGTGATGGAAGTTCCTGGAACGCGGAAAGCTTGCACAGGTTTCTGCCCCGACCCTGGGCCTTCTCGCATCTGAAAATGACAATGGTCGCCTGCACTCGAAACCGAAAGAGACTCGTCCGTCCTCCCCGACTCTTATCGGAAGTCAGGAGAGGATGTCACTAGCGGCACGCCAAGTTGACCTTCTTTGGCTTTGACTTCGGGCCGCGATGTTACCGTGATATGATTAGCAACAGGGCAAGGAGCCGGGGTTGACGGCGAGGCAGTCGTGGCGGGGCCTCTCCTAGCACGGTCTCCATCTTTTTGATGCGCCTGGCCGACAACAACAACCACCAGCTCATGGCGGTTTGAAGTTGGGCACTTTCTAATCCCGGAGAGGTCAGAGTAGCCGCTCATCCGAGCCGTTTGAACAATCCTGGAAAACTCGTGTCAATAAGCGAAAGCCACGAGTCTGGGGATCAATAGCCCGCTCCTCGGCAAGCAGAGAAGGAAGAAATTTCGTCTGGACAAGGTGAGCGCTAGCGAAGGACCCCTGTTCTGGGCTAGGGGATGCAAGGCTCACAGCCCCGAAGATGGGCGGACTGGCATGGTGGGGGCGGGGACCCTGGGCGCCAGGCTGGATGTCCCCAGCGACGGCGGTTGGAAGAAGAGAGGGGGCTGCAAAAGAGTGCTTTGAACAGGGAATGCTGGGGAGGGAGTCGGAAGAGGAAACCAGCACGCGAAAGGTGCGGGGATTCGACACCGAGTGACCGAGCTGAGAATTCTGTTGTCGAAGCTGAGGCGGCTCACGAAGGTGAGACGGTGAGAGTATCGTCGCAGTGCAGACGGCGTATTGCTGTCGTGCATGTTTCCCGAGTCGTGGGGGGTCCAAGACGGCATGTCTGCCGCCTGCCGTGTGCCGTGTGCCGTGTGCCGTGCGTCGTGCGTGGTCAACTTGGTCCGCGAGTCCCAGGCCAAGGCAGTTGGTTCGGAATTTTCGATTGCCGGCAGCCCAGCCCTGGAGGCATGCCACGTTGTGGCTGCCACCTGCCGCCGTCTGTGTCCTCGGCCAACCTGACGACGGCGCCGAAAACGAATCCGTGGTTCTGGGTGCATGCGAGACGGACTATCGAATTGGCTCTGCAGGACGCGGCAGGGCTTCGCATGCGTTGGCGACGGCGTGCTATTCGCGGAGGACGAGGCAAAATACGAATAGAAACCCTCGATGCGGCCCTTGCGCCCCCGACCCCGGCCTTGGTTGCATTGAGTTGGTCGAGGAATACACCCTCTCCGGGGTTTTGATTCCTAGCGTGTGACTTCGCCACCACTAAGCCAGAATCAGTAAAACAGCCAAGAAGTCAAGGTACAACCAAGGCCTATAAATTTCTATTACAACAGAAGTATCAGTACTCGACCCGGGCCCCCTGTTTTTCAATGACTTGTTGGAGCCGTTGGGGCATCGAGTGCGCTAACCGTCGAAGAAATTCAGGGGGCACGGCCTCCTACGCCTCCTGAACAGCCTGCCGAAGCTGTAGAAGATTCAAGGTCTCTATATCGTAATGGGCCTCAATCCAGCCTTTCATCCAGGCCTATACGTTCTTAATAGGGCTTAAATCTAGGCTTCGTGCCGGCTATTTCAGGGTCTCGATTCCCAGAGTACCCAGAAGAGCCTTAGTTGACCGAGCTACGTAGGCTGCTGCATTATCTTATTAGAAGACTAGATCACTAAATTCCTCCTGAAATATATAGACTAGAGGTACAATATAGTATTGATACTTGATAGTAGTAATACTACTATACTCCTTCTCCTAAAAAAAGGTAGGATCTTTAGTACTACCTACGAAAGACCCCTAAAATATCTACCTATAGGGCTTCTACTAGATTAGTGCCTATACCTCTAGATCCTCGATATCGTAGATTGTGATCTATTTCTTCTATATATTACTGTTAGTTGCCTAGGTTTCGTTAGAAAAGAGTACCTATTCCTAGTCTTCTAGCCGAGGACGAAGTACTAGTTGTTTATATATAAAGGTAAGTCGATTAGCCTTATACTAATCTATAAGATAGATATACTATAGTTGTATTATTCTCTTATAGCTAAGCGATTACAATACTATTATAATAGTATACTTACCGAAGAGCTCGAAACTAAGGATATAATACTATAAATTAGCCTATAGAAGCTTATAGTTTAGTGGGTCGGTACAAAGGAACTGGATAAGGGTATCCTTCTTAGGGGTCTGGAGAACTAGCTTACAGCTAGTATAGTTCCTTCGCGGGGTTAGCGGCCTAGTTATAGTATCTTGAACCTGGTGGACTGTCTTCCCGGTAGCTTGAGCTATCCGAAGATAAGTCTATTTTGTATATGTACGAAGGGTTCGGATCTAGATCTTTTCGTCGCGTATGAGGGGCGTTGAGTGCCATAGACCCCGTAAAACTGGGCCACGTTGTATAGCATCCTTGGCTTGCCTCTGTTGTTGAAGCTAGTAGAACTGTAGTACTGTAGGAGATGTATAGATGTTGGTGGTGTTATTGACTAGACTGTGTATATCTATTGTATTGGATAGAGTAGTGGAACTAACGATGTGGATTTTTGGTCGGTTGTAGTGGGGATTTTAATCGTAGGTATTTTCCTATAGAAACTGCTAGAAAAGTGACCTT